>JAHZNI010000604.1:0-11756 GCA_027744415.1 Seira ritae
AATGACAAGTCTAGGAGGAATCCGCTAATTACTATCTATACAATATATAATGCAGAGCTCGTCACCTTGTTCCATGTGTTCATGTCCTTGTGTATGTGTATGTGTGCATATGCCTAAGGCAAACTTTCCTGGAGGAATTATGTTATGAAATGATCAAAGTGATAATCTTTCCGATATGAAGATGTAAATTCTGGGGAGAGTAAATTGTTCCTTCCTCTTAATTTGTACTTCTCTAAATTTGAAACCAGCTGCATTAAAAATTAATGAGGAAATCTAGTATGTGGCATTTTTCGTTCTGTATTCTCAAAATAATGTGACGACGTGAAATGTTCAAATGAATGTTCGAGCTCTTTATCCATCTACTAAGTATGCATCATACAGATTTTTGCAGATTGGTTGGCGTGGGCCTTTTTTACTGTGGAAAGGATTTACAGAAATTTTTATGGGAAAAATTTCAAATAAGGGTGAAAATATAGCTTTTCCGTAGAGTAAAAATAATATACTTATTTCGTAGAGTAAATAAGTCATGTCACTTGTGTAATGATAATTTTTTTAAAGAAATGTATTAGATCAGATACATGAAATTAGCAATAGATAATTCCTCAGTTTGTATTCCACAAACAAGGCAATAATATGATAAAAAAAGCAAAACCACAACTACTACATACAGCATAGCATCACGTCACGCAATTCCATCTCTTATTTGGAATCTGAATTTACCTTGCAGAATTTTTATTTGCTTTTAAGGCTTGTTTAAAAATCTGAAAGAAACTGTTTTTGGTCATGTTTTCTTTTTCACACGTGGTTTTTCATACCTATAAAACATGTTATGCCCACATCATCATCTGTCTATTCCTTCATGTCACATCTTAGTGTATCATACTTTTTTGTTATTGCATGACAGAATTGCGTGGATAGGTAATTTCAAAATTTTCAAACATGTAATTCAAGAATCTTAAATTTTTAGTATGGGATGTTCTTCGGAGCAGAAGCAGAAATAAAACTTTTAATTCGTCTTCATTACATCGTTCGTATAAAAAATTTCATGTTTCCTAAAACATGCACGACTAATTTTTTTGCGAAAAAGAATCATTTTGCCTTTTGCTGATGATGTGTATAGCGGAATACCTACTTGGATTCACAACCAATCTCGTGTCATTTTTTTGAAACAAGCAAGATGAAGACGAACGAACCAGCTTAATTGACAGTAGTGGAGGAAAGTCTCATCTGAGCTCGGCAATGTTGTTTTGTCTGAAAGTCAATCAAAAAGTAGACAAGAGTTGAAGGCGAGGAAGAAGGAGGGCAAAGAAAACCAGAAACAATTTCTTTAAAAAGCCAGAGACCTCCATTCCATCAATTTTCGAAATATTTTCCCATTTCCCTGCAAAAGATAAAAAGCCTGATAGCTAAGTAAATCCATCTCCATTTCTGCATCCAATCCATTTTGCCCCAGAACTAAAAGGCTTGTTAAAAATAGCCACAAGGCAATTTAGCTGAGTTAATCTTTTGCCCCGTGCAATATAAAAATTCAATAATTTGTAAACCTCGACAGTTTTCCTTGTTTCGGAACTCGTGTTTCATTTTGATTTTGACGAGTTGCATGACAAGACAGAGACAGGGCCTACATTAAAAATTTTTCCCGTGATCGTGATGATGATCAACGAGCTGTTTATACTTCATATTAAAATTCTTAACAAGGATGAAAAATTCTTTTTCTATAAAAAAGGCATTTGCATTCTCCATCTCATTCCAAGCCACCAACGAAACGATCTCTCTGGTTCTGGGTTGAATGTTGCATGCGGATTAAGGTTACAAGTGAAACTTTAAACTTAATTTGTTTAATCCGCCGATTTCCACTTCTGTTTTAGACTGTTATTGCATTACATTGCCATTGTACTCCCTGTACATTTATTTTTCTAGTATTTGTGCATTCCAACCGTGTATAGGAAGGATGTTGTGTAAAAAAAAGTTTGACATTCTTACATAGTCTCTCAGCAAACAATTCTTACTCCTCCTTCTTCTTCCAGTCTTCCACATGAAATGAATTCAATGTCGCCGTTGCCGTTGTTGTGTTGTAGTTGTTGTCGTTCTTGCTATTTGTATAAACTGGAATAGGTATACATTTTTTTAAACTCATTGTGATTTTTTTGTGAGGAAGGAAGGAAGGAGTAAAAAGTTTCTAAAATGTAGTATCGGAATTTTTTTTAGGAAAAAAAGTTTTTTTAAAGTGTGGAATGTTAAATGTTTGAAGGTCCAAAAATACGACCTTTTTTAACACTTTCTACGACTACCACAAGTGGTGTTAAGAGTTAAGACGGTTGCATATATTTTTTTTGCTGCGTGCCATGCCATAGCGCCATGCCAAGCCACTCTGGTGTATTATTTAAGTGTTTTTTTTCTGGGTTTATCAGCACCTCCACCAGACGTAACGAAAACCAACCCTCCCTCCTCTCCACTTTACTAGAAAAAATTCTCCTCTTGGAGGAAAAGAAATAAAAGTGTTTGGTGGTGGTAATACTATATAGTGAGTGGTGTGGTGTGTGTTCTTGAATGCATTTTATTCTGGCGCATGGCATGCCACCGAGGAGAGGAGAGAGATGAGATGAAAAAGTAGGAATGTTAAGAGGGATATGGCATGGCTATGGCTATGGCTTGAGCTTGAGGTTTTCTTTCCTATAAAGTTCATCCCGAAGAGTTAGTTTCTGGTGGTGGATTGTGGATGCTGGAATCTGTGGAACCCATTTCTTTCTCGGTCAGAAGAGGAGAACGGCAGAGGAGTTCATGTTCATAGTCATAACCCGCCCAGAGTATCAAGGAAGTAAGGAAATGAAGTAACGGAGAAAAAAATATTTCCAGGGAGTAAATCCAACTTCAACTTCCTACCAGAAACGATCCTTTCTTTTCCCTGGAAAAAAAGAAAGAATTACTGTTGAATAAGTAGTGGTAGTGGACTGGACTAAAAAATGAAGTGAAGAAACAGTTTCTCTTTTTCATCTTTCGACGACGGGGGAAACGGTACACTTGGGTACATTACATTTGGTTAGACAAGATGGAACGGTGAAGAAGGTGGTTGTGTGGTATGGCCTGGTTGGTTGGTGGTGGTGAAAACTTGTTATTTCATTTCTTATACTTCTTCTGAAGGACAGGAAGTATGCAGTTTGATTTCAATAATGAAAATAAGAAGATCTTGTTAGACTGCTACAGTTTTTTATTGGGAGTGTGATATGGTTTGGTTGGTTGGTGGTGGTGAAAACTTGTTATTTCATTTCTTATACTTCTTCTGAAGGACAGGAAGTATGCAGTTTGATTTCAATAATGAAAATAAGAAGATCTTGTTAGACGCTACAGTTTTTTTATTGGGATTGTCAAAGGAGAGATAAAATGTTGAGCGCATTTCCGGTTTCAGTTTCCCTCTTCTGATAGGCATGAAATAGGGAGGAAATATAAATGCAGTTTATTACTGTACGGAGTACGGACATCATATCATCTGCGTAGGTATTTATTTTTATTTGAAGTGCGTGGGGAGAAAACTATAAATTACATTTCTCTCCTTCTTGTCTTTCTTGCGTCGTGTGATTCTTGTGGCGTGACGTTTGTTTCCAGTGAAATGGAGAGGGATTATATTAATAGAGTCAATTCGTCACTCCAAGATTACATCATCGATATTAGGAGTTAATGAACTTCCGGTGCGTAACTCAGTGTTTCCCACTCAAGTCCAGAAATTTTGTAATGGTTCATCAAGATGGGCTAAATTGCTTGTCCGGAGCTCACTTATCAAAGGAGATAGGTGAAAGCTGGTTTGAGTTTATTTTTCCTGTGACAAAAGAAATAAAAAGGAAATAGATAGATAAAATAAACACGATAACATTATTGTAATCTGATCATACTTAATTCATCAACTTTGAATACAATTTTTATGGAAAGCAGCTGCCCTCAGCTGTATTAAATGCATCCCAGCATCTCAGCTCACTCATTTCATTAGGAGTTAATGAACTTCCGGTGCGTAACTCAGTGTTTCCCACTCAAGTCCAGAAATTTTGTAATGGTTCATCAAGATGTGCTAAATTGCTAGTCCGGAGCTCACTTATCAAAGGAGATAGGTGAAAGCTGGTTTGAGTTTATTTTTCCTGTGACAAAAGAATAAAGAGGAATAGATAAAATACATAAACACAATAACATTATTGTAATCTGATCATCATTCATCAAGTTTGAATAATAATTTTTATGGAAAGCAGCTGCCCTCAGCTGTATTAAATGCATCCCAGCATCTCAGCTCACTCATTTCTTTCCTCTTCTTTGAGAAGGAAAAGAAACGAAAGGGAGTTTGTCGAGGGTGGAAGTAGAAACAGTGTTTTCATCTCAGGCCGACGAGTTTCCTACACATCACTCATTGGAAGCTCAGAATACCCCTATGGAAATCACCAACAGCATAGGTACCAGATCTCAGCGACGACGACGTCGTCTACTACGGCATCATCAGAATCAGATCATGAAGACGGGCGAGAGAATAGAGATAGAGATAGGCAGTTTGCCATCATCACCTCTGGCATCCTTACACCACCACCATCCTCAGACGACGACGTCGTCGACTACGGCATCATCAGAATCAGATCATGAAGACGGGCGAGAGAATAGAGATAGAGATAGGCAGTTTGCCATCATCACCTCTGGCATCCTTACACCACCACCATCCTCATCAGCATCATCATCACTCTCACGGAATCAATTACGGAATAGTCGTTGCAGACAGAGGATATCAGCCTCGGCATCTGCATCTGCATCCCCAACACCTTATGGAAGCAGCACTTCACTCACAGCCACCCCTGGAGGCAACAATGGTAATGGTACGGACATTGCAAATGGGAACATGCGAAACTTCCCGTCATCCTACAGCGACTACCAGTTATTCACTGGAAGGAAGCCCAGACCCCTGTCACTGCCTCCAACTGTACCATCCCTCCTTAATAATGGCTCACGCTCATCTCGTCAATTTATCAATGCAACAGCCACAGCAACATCCAGCCCCAGCCCTGTCGGTGGCGGTGGAAGTAGTAGTAGCAGTAACCGTACCTTGTTATCTCGCAGTTGCAGTGTCAATAATTCCACTTCCAGGAAAATTCCCGACGGACACATTTCCTCGAGCTGTAAACTGCCCTCGAGTTACACTCAAAAGTTTCCCGTTAGTTATTTCACTCCTGAGCCGGTTCACACCTCTTCGCCATACCTTCCAACGACGACGAGGAAGAGTAATATGCATGCCTCTGGCAGTTCTAGTGTCGGCGATATTAGCTCTTCGTCTGTGACTGGTCCTGGTACTGCTGGTAATAACTCCTCCGTCTCGATTATCACGACAGCTATAACAACGCTTTGCTCAAGTGAGCAAGATGTCTCAACAGCAGCAGTTGGTCCTTTACCGAGCTTATATCAGTCGTCATCAAAATGTCTCAGTTACTCATTTCATGGCCACCCTGTAAATGGGAGTAATGAGCTCGGGAGTAATTCACCATCCGGCGGCAGTCGCTCCATTTCAGATGACGCGAGTCCGGGCTCAGGCTCCTTGAAAATTCACAATAATAATAATAATCATAGTAATAGCACGAGTAATGCGAGCAGTAGTTGTGGCGGTGGTGTTGGAGGTGGGGGTGGTGGTAGTAATAATAACGAGGAAAGGACTATCAGCGTTTCAAATTCAAATGGAAAGTGTGAAGAGGATCAGTCAGATCGAGAGCGAGATGGAAAGGGGAAATTTGATAGTGATAATATTAACACAAGTACAAGTAGTCAATATAGTACTTTAAATGGGAGGAAAGAAAGTAAAGGGGTGCCTATTGCCATTGTTGGTCTTGGTGGTATGAAGGGAGGAGGAGGAGGGAGAAGAAGTGCGATGAGTTCATCAAAGAGTTTTACACATGCGAGCTTCTACGCGGAGGAGAACACCTTGAGCAATACGCTCCCCCGTATGGGCAAACACAATGTTGCCCATAAAAGTAGTGAGCAACTTGCCCTCTTTTTTGACATTCTTTCAACGCAAGAGAAATTCGTGAAGGTAATAAAAAGTAACAAAGATGAAGAAGCTAAGTTAAGTAAATAGTATATTTATTTTGCACCTGCTCCTGCTATTATATATTGTTGTGTTTTGTTTTTTTTTCGAGAGAGAGGAAAATTGTTTTTTTCGATATGGGTTAAATCGCCCGTTCCCCCGAATCAAATGGCCTGATTAGTCTGGCTGGCTAGTGGCTACTTTTTGTCTTGGACTATTCCCTCTTAAATTGCTACAGAATGAATGAGGCTGAATTGAAGGAGCGTGGCATTTGTCGTAATTGTTATTGCCTTTTGATTTCTTTTGAGGTCAACATCGCTGTTCCGACACGCCATATAAAGTATGTAGTAGGGACACGGACAGAAGAAGAAGAAGTAAGAGGAATTCTGATGGGAAGTTTATGGATTTCGNAGGGACACGGACAGAAGAAGAAGAAGTAAGAGGAATTCTGATGGGAAGTTTATGGATTTCGATTAATTTCTTATGAAGCAGATGAGGATGAGGATGATGATGATCAAGATCATTTTTTTTCTTGCTACACAGTCTCCAGACTATGTAACTCACTCAGTCGGACATAGAAAGAAAAAAGTAGTTTTGACCATAAACTTCAGTCGGTCATAGTCATGTCGATGTCATGCTCCACTGCTCTCCAATAATGTCTTGGGTGTGCTTGTGCTTAATACAAATACAATACAATGTAATTGCTACTACGGGAAGGAAATACTTTCGCTTTTTTTGTAATAAATTGTTTTTGGAGTATGTATAACAGTGTAGCGCGTGGATTGGTTGGGTCCTGACTCTGGTCTGGCCCTGAATTGCTCGACGTGCTTACAGATGTTTAGATATTTGGGCTAAACTTGGCATCGGAGGACCTTGCAAGAACTATAAAAAATACTTTAATTTTAAGTAGGTAGTAGGTTTCATTGTTTACTTAAGGAATGTATGTTCTTAATAAGGCGGTCGAAATACATACATATGTAAGCATAACTTGATTAGAATAATTCATTAAAAGATGCCCACTTATGATTAGGTTTGTAAGTCAAACTGTAATTGTAATAATTTTAGATTAGGAAGGTTGCTTTCTAATTTCACGAATTTATGAATATGTTAGGTGTCATGTCACATCTCATTATCAAGTTAGCCAGAAGTGGGAATACTAGTTCAGTGTGGGAGTAGTGATCATCTTTATTTGCGGAGAAGTCTGATCTGACTGAGTGAATGAGTAGCGATACAAGTAGACTTACTTTATTTGGACATGGACGGATATTGACACTAGTGACTTACATAATTTTTTTCTCGAAAAAAGGTGTAGTAACTACTCAGTCAGAGTGTGGGCAGACATGTGAGATGTGATATGTGTCTTATTGCACTTGTTTGTTTTCTTTCGCGCATCCTCAAATCCTCCTAAAGAAAAATATGATATTGACATCGCTGCATCTCTCTTGCTTGATTGTTGATGTGGGCGTGGTGTGCCGTCAAACATCTCTAGAAGATGATAGATAAGCTAATCGATTGATAGGATCTAAATTGGTTGATAGTCAATAGGTAAATTTTTCCTGCATTAAGTATTGAACCTGTTGAGGATACGGATATAGTGATGTTGGTGTTGGTGCCACCCAAAATATTTTCCTAGAGAAAATGAAGAAAATGAAATTGTGATTGATCAAGTCTCCTTATATTTTGACGGGGAGCGTAGCTATGTACTTAGGGACCCATGAAGAGAGTAGACCTTCTCATGACAAGAAATTTGTTAAGCTTAGGTATAGGATGAAGGTGAACTCTCTGAAGGATTTTTTTCAGTTAGCCACCACTCACCACTACTACCGCATTTCCAATTCATATTCATGTGCATGCAAAAATAACTGCCTACAGCAATATATAACCATAGTAGAAAAAAAATCGAAAACGATATAGGTACTTATTTCTAAAGCTGATCCGGTGCTTTTTCTTTATTGGGCTTCCCGACAATCCATGCCATGGCCATGCCATGGCTACTGTACATACATATACTCAACTTTTTTTCCAGAGGAATGGATTAAGCCTTTCGCTTTTGAAGAGTCACCGATGTGAATTTACGGGCACGTTTCACCTAAAAAGCCTGTATGTATGGTCATAGTCATGGCTTGGCATGGCATGGCAATGTGTGCATGATGTCGATTCTCCACAAAACTTACTACCCGTACTTTCTCTCTTAAAATAAGAACGAAGACATGCAGCAGAACTAAAGAGAGAGGAGAGCAGAACACAACCCTGAATTCGATTGACAGATCCAATTGAATCCAATTTCTTGGCATTATTGAAAGATTAGGGTGAAAACTCCATGTGTGGTTTCCTATTCATTTCACCCTTCTTGTTTTCGGGGATTTCACTTTTTCATCATGAGACTCGGAGAGAGAGAGAGAGAGAGAGAGAGAGAGAGAGAGAGAAAGAGAGAGAGAGAGAGAGAGAAATGGCTTAAACTTGTCTACAATACAAATTCTACTTTCTACTTACATATATTGTACCTATTGTGCTATTGCTACTCTCCGTTTAACTTATTATATAATTTTTTGCCTACATTTCTAAGCATTCTCCTGCATATTGAGTTACAAAAAATTTTATTTTACCGGAACAAAGTTAAAAGATCAGGTTGCTCCTGACACGCACTTCAACTGCAACTGATCTGCCAATACATATGTACCTACATACATACTACATAGATACAACCTTGTTGATTGCTATGCAGTTGCTGGTTGGGTGAAGGAAGCAGAGGAGAATGATAAAAAATATATTATACCTAATCTGGATAATATTTTTATTTTGCTCAGAAGTTGAATTGAAACGGGTTTTCAATATTAGTTCTTACATTACCGTGAGATATGCATCACTGCACAGCACAGCATTTTGTCTTTATGTTAATGGAGTGGGTACGTGCAAAGTAAAGAGCCTCCAGAGAAGGCATTTTTTTCTTTCATACTGTTCATGTTCGGAATAATGGTTCAATCAAAAAGTGTCGACAACGCCTTCGTTCGTTCGTACTTACTTTTTTTCTTATTTTCCCAATTTCCTTTTTTAGCTCGCAGCTCAGAGCTCCTTCCTTTTTCCATTGCCATTGCCTATTGATTTATTTGCTTAGCTTTGCTTCAGTCCGGTATTTTTTTATGCTTTATCATAATATTCCGTACCGTCTGTCTGGACAAGGAAAGGTAAACAAGAAAGAAATGAAAATGAATCAATGCTAAATACTGACATGTCTGTTTTTTATGATTTTTTTCTTTCTAGGTAAGCCAAGTCAAACAATCTTTTGCTCTGCATAATCTGCTTCATCCGCAGTCCGAAGCTTCTTTGTCCTCTAGGTGGAGGAGGGAGACAAAGGAAGAAGAGAATAGCGCAGCACTTGTTGCTGTTGCTCTATCTATATACTTTTTTTGCTTGCTTTGCTGCTATTATTTTTATTGCAATTCCGCTTTCACGAGAGAGAAAAAGCAATTCACTTCACAAGTGACATAACGAGCTCGGACAGATATATACACTCGGTTCAATGCAAGATCCACGACATGGCATGACACGATCCACGTGTCATGATAAAAATTTTGGGGGAAAAAGTTTTATCGCGTGAGCTGTTCGCTGTTCCCGTCGTCTCAACCTCAACATGGTACAAATACAAAATGCAAGGAAAAGAGGTAGGTACGTGTTTCATGTTGATTTTTTATGAGAAAAGTGAAATCTCTTTATCTTTTATATTTGTGTGTGTGTCTCCATATCTATCAAATCCTACAAAACTATTTGATGAAGGAGGACGAGGAAAGCGTAAAAGCCTGTACCACGTTGTTCTTGTTCTCGGTTTTTTTCTGCATCGGATGATCGGGATCGGAGGAGGGAAAAAATATAATAAAAATGAAAGTGAATGAGAATGAGGAGGAGGAAAGGGATACGATATAAATATCGTGAAAGTTTTTTTCCTTTCCTCGGCAGTGTAAGTTTATTGACATCCCATACCATTTTGATTAGATAAAGTCAAGTTTTTAGGGAAATGGTTGGTTAAGTAGTTTTGGCGCAGGAAATGAGGAGGAAACGAGAAAATGTTTTCTCTCTTGAAATGAAGGTTACACTTAGAAAGGAAGAGAAAAATATACTGAGTTTGGCTTTGGCTTAGGTTTAGTCTTGACTTGGTCTAATTTTTTTCTTTCTTCTTGGGAGGCAAAGTGGTTGTGGATTGTGGATATATAATTTTATTCCATACGCATCGCATTAAGTGCATACACCATATGCTCATTTAAGTAAAGAGGGGAGGAAATACTGTATAATTCTCTCTTCTGAGACTTGAAACTGAGGAATTTTTTTTCACCGCTTTCCTTTCCTCAGCTTGAATTTCTCCCACTCAGTCAGAGTCAGAATAAAAGTAAAGTTGTTATCAATGCATTTATATATAAAAAATATGTATTATGTTATGCTTATGCTGCTGCTCGATGCTGATGCTCGTGCTCTTGTTATAAATCGTTCAGTAATACAACTACATATTTTTTCCCTCTCTGGTTATTTGGTCACGTATCATGTTTAATTTTTCTTATGGAAAAAAATGGAAGAAAGTAGAAGCAGGGGGAGAAAGTACATTTAAGTTTTTTCTAGTTTATTTTTCTGCAGTAAAAAAAATATTCCATCCTACTCTACTCTACTGCAGTGAGCACATATTATGTATTATCATGTGCTCTTGCTAACCAACTTCTAGTTTTAGAGGACATTGTATCCATTCGTGCAGTTCTTGTAAGTTGAGTTCCACTGCGAAAAAACAACTTTCTCCTTGTTAAAGGTAATGTAGTAATATGAGAAGCAGGAGGAGGAAGAAGAGTGTGTAGGGGTAATAAAAATTTTTGATAGAAAAAAATACAGAATCTTCTGCTGCTACATACGTAAATAGGTAGGTGGGCAGTTGACGGAGAAAAATAATTGAACAGGCAGAGTAGAGGCTGTGGCTATCCCGCTATCCGTTTGAGTTTGAGCGGCGGATGTCGTATAATATTTTTTCAAAGGTGAACAAGGTAAGTAGGACAGTGTAGCCGTAGTCATAAGAACTATTTTTATGACGACGGTTTCCCTAAAGACCAATTAGCATGACAACTAGAATATCAGCAGAAGAATATTTTTTCTGGACTAGACGAGGACTTGGACTTGGATATGTAAAGTATAGCTAATTTTTTAAATTGAGCGTTTTTGCCACTGGTCATTCATTCTCCATGCGGCACTTGACTTTGGTGCTGGTAAATAGCTTTAATAACTCAGTCCATAGTCCAAACCAGACCGAGTCAGGCAAAGCCGCGGGTTTTCTCAAAAGATTGAAGGAGTTGGTTGGTTTTGGTTGAAATCGTTTGCTTTTATGACTTCATAATTTTTATCTTGTGTTAACTCAACAATTTTACTTGTCTCCTCTTCATAACTTACTTCAAGATCCGTTTTTAAAGGGAAAATTGTGGGGCACATCTGTGCACACGCCGTCTTACACACTTGTTCCGACTATGTACCCAATTTACCTAAAGTTGTTTCTTTCGGTCGGGTGCTATGTTCTTTGCTTTGGCACTCACCGTCTTCTGTTGTGTTGTGATCATGATCATCATCATCATGGTCATGATCTTGACGTTGTCGAATCCTTTTCAGTGAAAACTGAATAGTGAATGAAGTAATATGTTACCGGCTTCCTCTCTCTGACACATTAGTTTTCATTAATGTCATTCATAATAAT
>JAHZNI010000605.1:0-13501 GCA_027744415.1 Seira ritae
AATAAATCCGTAAACGACGGTACAAAGAAGTAGCAAAGCGATTTAATGTACAATTAACGTACTATGTAATTTAAAAGATCAACGATACTTTATTACAATGTAATGAAGATGTAAAATGGACAATGGTATACAAATTATTTTTTGTGATATCTGTTCACATGGTACTCAAGATTAAACCTCGTCGATAATTTTTGTTTGCACTCTGGGCACTGGAATGACTTTTGCTTAAGATGAACTGTTGACAAATGACGTTTTAAGTTGCATTTAGTGGTAAACGCTTCATGACAGACATCACAAACGAAAGGACGCTCCCCCGTATGTACACGTTCATGTTCCTTTAATTTTGCTGCAGTCTTGCAAATCTTTTTACACGTTTTGCAAACGTATTCGAGATACTCTTTATTTTTCTGCACCTTTCCGATAAGCCCAGAGCAATCTCTTCCACTTCCACAAAGGCAAACCTTAAATAAAATATATTGAAAACCAACTTATTTATGAGTTGCAAATACTACCAAATTTTGAATGCAATATTAGAGTAAAATTACATAGATCACCTGGTTTTTCGCACCTACTCCCAAGGTAAAATTGTAATCGTATGTAAGCTCCGTGTCCTTCGGGATATCTTCAATGGCTTCCAGGAAACAGTAAATTTGGTTTCCATACCATAAGGATTTGATGATGCAATTCGGCCGGCAGGAGTGATTTACAAATCTGCATAATCCACCTCTCTGAAAAGTGAGGAGCATTTGTAGAAATATATATAAGTAACGTTGATGTATATTTACGTAAAAAAATCTTACGTCTTTGGCTTCTATCCTCCATCCTCTTTTTCCGGTATGGAAGCAATACCAACTGTCTTCCTTTTTAACAAAGTCATCATGTGAATATACTCCAACGTATTGCATAATGCGTCGACCTTCTTCAATTTTCTCAGAACAAGCGAGGCCATGACCCTTTTTTTCGTGAGGAACAAGGTAAAACAGCTGTGGGTTAAAAACTGATGGCAAACGCGTTTCCTTTTTTGATCTATTTGCATCCGCCTTCATTTTTTCAGCAAGATTGTGTACATCGTTGATTGGAAATTCATCTGTATAAATGTTAGTTAATGCTAGTGAATCTTAAGTATAACACGTACAACAAATTCAATTAACTCAGGAAATTAAAATGCTGCCTCATCATTTATGACTTACTTTCATAAATGATTTTTGAAACCCGAAGTAAAGATTCAACTGTCGCTATTGCCATTTAAAACAATTTAATTGGTCGTTGACTTTGAAACCACACTAATTTTGTTCACTTAACACACCAAGCAAAACATTGGAGCAAATAACTCACAAAAAAACAGCGATGAATGTGCTTCTTGATCTAAAGATTTGTATTTGACGTCGATTTTATGTTTTGGTTGCTGCCAAAATTATAGAACAAGGATACCAGTATAGTCAAATGTACAAATATTGCATCCAAAAAATCAACGTTGTATCGAATTTTTTCCAAAATGCGTTGATGAAAATACTCAGTATACCAATTGGCATTGTTATGGTACAGTATACAGGTGAACAATGAGAATGAACTTTGAAAAAAGTCAACACAGAAGGAAAGGTAAGTCGTAGATCGTTGACTTGCAGGCCATCTGCATATCATATGCTGATTCACCCGGAGCTCAGTCAAAACAACTTAAGAGTTGAAAATCCGCATAGCTCCGCTTTCTTTTAATCCGGGTTTCTCTGCATCGTTGCGGGGGAAATAGTTGAAAACCGAACTGCTTTTTAGCGGGAGGGTTTGACAATTCACCTTGCGACTTGCTCGCTCAATCGCCTACATAGTAAATGCCGTCTTTCTGCGTACTTTCCGTATAGTTTGCTTTGTGACCAGCACTGAAAGTGATAGTGACTTTGACTTTGAATGGTGATCTGATCCCCGTTTATTTTTCATTGCTAATTTTGAACAAATATTCTACGATCTCTTGTCCATCAACGATTAATTAAAAGAATTAAGAAAAAACGTGGATTTGGGAAAATGAACACTCCGAAAAAATCGAGAAGTGGTAAGTTGATAAGTTAAGTTATTTACTATAGTTAGTGTCTTATAAATGAAGTGAAATACATCATGCGAGTTACATAACAATGAGTTAATCGTGAATTATTGTGGATGTTTGTTTATATCATAGAAACGATTGAGCTGTTGAGCTCTCCGGAAATATCCACGCCGTCATGTTCTGACTCCAGGCTTAATTACTGGACCATGAATCATGAGGAACGAAAGGTAAAGAAGCTCAAAATGGAGCAAGAAGCGAAAGTGGCACCTGCTTCCGACCCCAAGCTTTGGCAATTAATTCCTGGGTGGAAGAAGCACACAATTAAGATGCGAATTACATCGGTAAACATGCGTCCGTACAATGCATCACCAGACAAGTTTGTGTTGAACTTCACCGGATTGGATGAAAGTGGAGAGATCGCCGTGGTAGCCTTTGATCCTGAGTCGAAGCTCTTCTGCAAGTCTCTGAAGGTAATAAACGTTTGTGACGAAAATCAACGATAAATGGAATATTTTAATTTAATTTAATGGTCGTGGATGTCTCATCAGATTGGCCGTGCTGTGGAGATAACCAACGTTCGAGTGAAGGAAAACAACTCTAGCTTCCGATCTAGTACGGGGTTCCCTTACAAAGTTCAAATCTTCGATGACTCCGTGATCAGCCCTCTCTGTCCTGACGACCTTCCTCAACTGAAGTTTAACTTTACCAGGAATGTTGCTGAGTTGAGCGAGGCTGAACCAAGCGGACAGCTAATTGGTTAGTTTTTAAGTAATTATCAATACTCACGATGCAATTATATTCATTTTATTGAAATTAAATTTTATTTAAATTAATTAAATCTTGTTCCTTATGTAGATTTGGTAGCCGTACTTTGCATCAACGAAGGCTTGAAGAGTTCAGGAAGCGGTTCCTATAGGAAGGTCTACGTTACAGATGATAGCATGGAAACTCTTCCTGTGTACCTGAATGGGTGGCTAGCTGAAAATTTTGGGGAGGAGGAGGAGTTTCCTGTTGTCTTAAGGAAATTTCGGTTGGGAGAGTACAAAGGCAATCCGATCCTGAAAGTGGCGGATATGTCTGCAATAATTGTGAGTGTGATTTCAAATACTTAAACGCTTTGTTCCATGTCATACAAAATGTTAATTTTTGTAAAATATTTAACAGAGGGACGTCGATGCTATTCCGGAAGCCAATTCGCTATGGAAGAAGTTTTTGAAGTTGAAAGAAGACCACTGCCAGAGTCAGGATGCATTAAAAGAGGAGGAGTCTCAAGGGCTAGTACTGGAAGAAGAACAAGACAGCCAAGTGAACCCAAGAAAGCTAACGGAGAACCCTACAAATGAAGACAATGATTATTCTGAAACCAACGAAGATTGAATTTTCGAATGTTACAGTGCTACAAATATCGAATTATTCTGTTTATTATTCTGTAAAGATCATTTAAGCCTATGATGAAAATAAAATCCTGTGTTTGATTTTAATCATGTTTGTTCATCACATCTTCATCTTCTTTTCATCATTCACTGTAATTCATTCAATTAACAATAAATTTAAAATTCAATGCAATTTTTTCATGTTCAGCGTTGATAAAAAAGCTTAAGACTCATTTCTATATGCATTTGATTCAAATGATTTAACCCCCGGCACCATCTTGCGGAACTCTCGGTAATTTTTTGAAGCTGAGCAAGTTGCTCTTGTTTTTGTTGCGTTGAGGATAAAAATAAACAAGTATATGATTTCGTCATTTGTTCATCAACGTTATATTCATTTAATTTTTAGTTGGAAAGTTTTCGTTGATAATGCAAATAAGTTTAAAATGGCTAAGCGTAAAAAAGGTTACCGAAAAAAAGCAGAGAGGAAAAAGTTAGCACAACGAGATAAAAGAAGCGAGGATTGGACAGTAAAAGTTAATAATTGCAAAAGGTTTTTAAAGTCAGTCTTAGTTAGTTCACATTATAATTTTTGCATGAATACGTGCAATGGAAGTCAATTTATGAAAAATTACGACAAAACCTTGAAGTTCACTAGTGCAAAGAAAGACTGGAACCAGTACCTGTGGTACCGTAAACTTTTAGCCGCAGCGAGACACTTTTTCTTTCGGTGTAAACTAAATCATCGTCCAAGGATTCCATTCCAATTGCTGCAACTCCAGGACATCCGTATATCTGGACCAAGGAAGAAGTACCTTAAATTCATCAACAACAGCAGGATTGAACTTGAAAAAGAAAGGACAAAAATATTAGCGGAGTCCCGAAAGCGTAGAAGAATCAAATATCAATTAGACGGTAACGTTAGAACGGAACAAGTATCTAAATGCCGGGAAAGATACAGAACAAATGCTGCTTTCCGTAATCGTGAGTCTTCGCGTATGCGCCGTAAATATCAAGAGGACCCTAAGCATAGAGAACAGGAAAGTGAACGCAATCGCGTAAAATATCAAATCAACGTTGATGTAAGAAGAAGAGAAGGTGCCCGCAATCGTCTGAAGTATCAGACCAACGAGCTTATTAGAGCACGAGAAAGCACTCGCATGAGAAGGAGATATCAAGAAAATCCAGATGTCAGAAAAAGAGAAAGCACGCGTATGAGAACGAGATATCAAGATAATCCAGATGTGAAAGAAAGAGAAAAAACTGCCAAACGGAAGAGGTACCAAGAGAATCCAGAGGTCAGAGAGAAAACATCAAGGCGTAATCAACGTAGATACAAGGAAAATGATGAAGTGAAAGTTGCTAAAAAACTAAGGGCTCGTGAAAATTATCAAAATGCCGAGAGAAAGCAACAAAAAAATCTACGGCAAAGGTTACATTATCGGGAAAACTCTCCAGTCCGGATGCAAAAACAAAGAAGTTGTCGTATTAAATATCGAACGAACGTAGACATTCGTCAACGAGAGCAGAGTCGAAACCGCGAAGTGTATCAAAATGACTGTAAACGTCGCAAAACAATTCTAGAACAAGCCAATGAACGGTATGCATTGAAAAGAAGAGACCGTGCTTTGGAGAATCGTTTTGAAGAGTACTTCAAAAAAATCGCGCAAGGTCCAACACACACTTGTGTTTGCTGTGGAGGATTGTTCTACCAGGAAGCTATGAGAATCATGGATTTCGAGGAAATGGTTGACGATTATGGAGAAATCATTTGTAAAGTACTTTGCGTGGATATTGATGAACCTTATCATCAATTTTGCAGTACTTGTTTCTCACACATTCGACAGAAGAAAGTTCCTAGGTGCGCTCTTTCAAATGGCCTAGACTTTCCACGGATTCCGCCAGAATTAAAAGCGTTGACAGCACTTGAACACAACTTAGTTTCCCCCCGAATTCCGTTCATGCAAATTCGTCCACTTGGAGTAGAGAAGCAGTGGAGCGTTGTCAAAAACGTGGTAAATGTGGAAAATAACATTGACATTTGTTTGAGTGCTTTACCTCGAAATTTCAATGAGACTTCGGTTACACAAATTAAATTTAAGCGTCGATTGTCCGACCCCAACTACGTGTGGTACGAAAAAGTTCGACCTCAAAAAGTTGTTGATGCCTTGAAATATTTATTAACTACTCCAATGTTTATGCAGTACGGGATAAAGTTAAATGAAAAATGGGATCATTTTAAATCAAGTATGAATAATTTATCGTTGAATTTAAGAATTTTTGACCAATGATATTAATGCTGGACTTAGCACTTCTAAATTATTTTTAAATGTTTAGAGGAAGTTGATTTTATCGTTGACCCAGACGATACTGCAGAAAACGAGGAATTCGAGGAAACCTTTGGTAACCATCAACGATCTTTCTTAAATATATTAATGTATAAAATACGTTGATATGTATTTAATTGAATTGTTTTGGCTCTCTTTAAGATAAATCTGATGACGTTGATGAAATCACGGGAGCTGAAGAGTCACTGTTTTTTACGAACAATGGATTTCCATACATTAATTTTGATAGCACTCCAGATGCAAAGGATCCAAAGGAAATTCATATTGCCCCAGGCGAAGGAAAAACTCCTATTCCAATGTACCAAGATTTAGACGCTGAACGTTTATCCTTTCCTGGAATATACTGCGGCCAAATTCCACGCTTAAATCCCGAAGCAAAGTTGTCCTATGGGGACATTGCGAAGTCTGAGCTTCGGCGATATGACAGAAGGTGCGCCACAGCAGAGAAAATATTGTATAGCTTCAAGAAACTATACGTGAAACGTGTTAGGGATGCATTCCAAGTATGCCTTCGACAAAAGAAACGTGGAAGTGGAAGTGATCGTATAACTGCACAAAAAGTACGCGATCCAACGTTCATTTCAAACGCAATTGATAAGGATGACGGTTATACTGTGTATAAGCATGTGCGATCAACGCCATCCTACTGGATGGATCAAGTAAAGCGCGTTGTTGCTATGGTGCGTCAACTTGGAAATTGCACCTTTTTCATAACTCTCTCTGCCGCAGAGACAAAATGGAACGAGCTGATTGTTATGTTGGTGAAGGTCAACATGGGAAAGGATATAACAGAGGAAGAAGCAGAAAATTTAGATTCTGACACAATTCATAAGCTTATCCGAGAAGATCCTGTGACCTGTTCGCGACACTTTGATCACAGGATTCGGGCTCTTAAAACCCTGCTTTTGGTTGGAAAGAATGGAGTGTTTGGACCAGAGGGTATTACAGACCACTTTTGTAGAATTGAGTATCAAATGCGAGGTTCTCCACATTTACACGGACTGTATTGGAAGGTAAATGCTCCGAAATACAAAGGTGAGTAAGTAAAATCCACGTTTTTTTAAATTTACTAATTTGCAATGAAAAAACGTTGATTATGCATATAGGTGATGCAGAGTCTGCTAAAGCTGTCGTGGAATTTGTTGACTTACACATCACGTGCAAAAGAGACGAAGAGGGACCTATGGCAAAGCTAATAGAATATCAAAACCATAGGCATTCTCCTACATGCTATAAGACAAAAAGATCTGTTAGGAGATGTAGATTTCATTATCCGAAACCACCTCTTCCAGAAACGATGATACTGCAACCACTCTCTAAGGATATTTCGCCGAAGGACCGAGCGATGGCCACTTCAAACTACACAAAAATTGAAAATAAGCTGGACAAGATGGGACGAAAGTTTAAAGAAATAATTCCCTTTGAGATCTTTCTTGATGAGCTAGGATTAACAAAAGAAGAATACATCACTGCAATACGATCAACGATTAGAAATCCAGCAATATTTTTGCGTCGAGAAACGAACGCTATATTTATAAACAATTATAATCGAGACCTATTGATAGCGTGGAAAGCAAACATGGACATTCAGTTCGTATTGGACCCATACGCTTGTGCAAAATACTGCGTTGGGTATATGATGAAACCGGAAGGAGGACTATCCAAGCTGCTCAGAAAAGCTCAGGAGGAGGGAAGGAGTGCTTCTGCCAAAGAAAAGTTGCAAAGGTTTGGAAGCATTTTGCTAAGTGGAAGCGAAATATCTGCCCAAGAAGCAGTTGGATTCATCCTTGGTCTACAAAATACAGACTCTTCTAGAAGCCATGTTTACGTGAACACCAGTAGAATCGGCAGTAGAATAGGAGTTTTACGACCACAGGACGAACTTGACAAATTAGATGATGATTCAGAAGATGTATGCGTCAAGGGGTTGCTTGATCATTACTCCAAACGCGCTGATGAAATGGAAAGCACATGTCTAGCTGAGTTTGCCTGTTGCTACAGTTTTAAGAAGAAGGGAGAAAGAATGGAGGAAGGTACAAACTAAATCTACGTTATTTTTATTAATTTATTTAAACTTATCGTTGATTCAAGAGCTTAACATTTTGTTTTGCATTTTTAGATGCTGCTCCAAAACGAAAAAACGCTGCCGTAAAAATTTGGCTTCAGGACAACAGTGGATACGTATGCAGGAGGGAAAAATGCAAAATATTGAGATATCGCCACTTTTCAAAAATAACTGCACCTACTGAATACTATCGAGAGCAACTCATGCTTTTTTTTCCCTGGAGAGACGAAGAGAAGGAATTGGATTCCTTATCAGACACGCAAGCAAAATACAATGAGAATATCGACATAATTCTTGAGAACTCGAAGCCGTATTTCCACGATAAATTTTTTGACGAGGATCGACTTCGCGAAATCGTTGATGAAGTACAAGAAGAAGCCGAAGATGATGAAGTTGTCACCAACCAATTAGAGCATTTCGAAGATGAAAGATGTGCTATAGCGGAATTGTCTGCTGCTCCAGAAAAGTCCTGCTCAATAGCTACGTTACGGCCACCTCAAATCATGTCGTATGAGGACTTTAGCAAAACAATGAGGTCGCTAAATCTGAGGCAACGTCAAATAGTAAATGAAGTACTGCACCGTGTGAAAACCGGAAAACATCCATTCTACGTCTTTTTAACTGGTGGTGCCGGCGTGGGAAAAAGTCATGTCATAACTGCTATTGTACAGGGTATAATGCACTTCATGTTTTTCAAACCTGGAAACCCAGAGGACATTCCTGTTTTAGTCAGCGCTCCGACTGGAAAGGCTGCGTTCAACGTTAATGGCATCACAATGCATTCAGCGTTCAAGCTTCCAGCCAACCAATCAAGAGGCGACGCATTTCAAAAGATGGATTACAGCCATGCTAATACGTACAGACTAAAATACTCAGCTACAAAACTATTTATTATAGATGAGATCAGTATGACAAGTTCCATACAGTTCGATCAAATTGACAGTAGATTCCAACAAATGTTTCTCTGTCCAACTCAAGTGGTTGACTTTGCTGGCAAATCCATTCTTGCTGTAGGTGATTTTCGACAACTGCCACCAATTCCGCCGAAGTACATTTTTAAAGCTGCTGATAAAAGCAAAGAAAACATAGTTTCAGATAACCCTAAATGGGCAAGGTTTGAATATGTAAAGCTTTGAATGCTATGGCGAGAGGAGCAATGGACGAAGATGACATCGCATTATTGAAGTCTAGAGAAATCACAAAAACCTGTTTTCCTCCTAGCGAAGCGGTTCATTTATACTTATGGAATCAAGACTGTGCAGAATACAATCAACGCTATCACGAAGGCTTGCGCACTGAACATGCGGTTTCCATTGCGCAGGATACAATTAGTGGTACAATCTACGTTATATATATATTTATTTCAATTTCATACTGTAAGTAGGAACTAACCGTTGATTTCCTCTAGGTCCGGGATCTAGATCTCAAAAAGAGTTTGATTTGGAGAAAGCAAAGTCATTCAAAAGACAAATCACAGACGGAATACCATACGAAGTCTTGCTTCAAGTTGGAGGACTGTACATGGTGACAACAAACATAAATGTCGCTGACGGCCTTTTCAATGGAGCTACCGGAGTGTTGAAGTACATTGAATTCGCAAGAAGCACTACTGGTACAAGAATACCTACCGTTGCATGGATTGAGTTTTCCAATATTTTGGTTGGACAAGAAACAAGAAAAAGTTATTCCACCTATCAACGCCCACCTGACGTTCCACAACACTGTGTTCCAATAGAACGAATTAGACGGAGCTGCCGAGGAGCACCAAAGCACATACATAATTGTGAATTGGTTAGGTACCAGATACCTTTAATTGCTGCGAATGCGCTCACTATATGCAAGTCTCAGGGATCTTCTTTGCCTAAAGTAGTTGTCAACACGAAGATTCGGAAACTAGACCGGGCTAATTTGTACGTTGCATGTAGCAGAGCGACGTCAAAGGAAGGACTATGGATCGACGGACAATTTCAACCTCCGAAATCACCTCCAGAAGATGATCCTGTCGAACGCGAAATTGCACGTTTAAAATCAAATCCTGTTAAGTTCAGTCAAATATTTCCGGCTCTTGAGAAAGACACTAAATGGAAAATATACTTTCAAAATATCCATTCCTTCTTTAAGCATCAACGAGATCTTGAGGCAGATCAAAATGTTAATGCATGCGACATTGTGGCGTTTGTAGAGCCACATGTTTACGGCCATAAGGATCCAATGCTGCCTGGTTTTCATCGCGCCAATTTCATTCCATGTCATGGAAAGGCACCAGGAGACTCTCAGGGCTCCTTGATCTTTACTAAAGAAGGTTCAAAGTTTATTGTATCATCAATCAACGTTATTTAATTTAAAACAATCTTAATCGTTGATGAATTATACTTTTTAGAACACATTGGCGCTACAATCACAAACACTTCTAAGAAAAGGGGAAAATCACACTTTCTTATCTCTGTGTGTCACTTGGGGGAAGCTGCGATACTTATATGCTACAAGCACCCTGACTATTCAAAACGTGATTTTCTGGCAGAACTAGAAGAGGAAATCTTCAAACAACTACCTAGGAATCTGATACTAATCGGAGACTTTAACATTAACATGATTGGTTTAAAGGATACCCAGCTTGATGCGATGATGGGAAAGTTCAATCTCTACAGCAGATTGGGAGAGCACGAGGTGACAACAGACAGCGGTACGCAAATCGACGTATGCTTTTCAAATATAGATTCTTTGTTATCTTCGACCTATGAAACATATTATAGTGATCATCGAGGAATATGCGTGATATTTGATAAATAAATCTAACGTAGAATTGTGTTAAAGATATGCCCACTTTTCAAATATAGATTCTTTGTTATCTTCGACCTATGAAACATATTATAGTGATCATCGAGGAATATGCGTGATATTTGATAAATAAATCTAACGTAGAATTGTGTTAAAGATATGCCTGAGAAATTACATGTATAAAAACCTGAAACAGCATGCGATCAACATGAAATTCAGTTATATACAAATCAATCAAATCAAATCAAGAATATCAAATTAATATGTGATCTACATCAGATTCGGTGATCTACATGAAATTAATGTGCATTATGAGCATCAAAACCATGGTTTCAATTTAATTTAAAATAGATTTTAACAATTGGTTTATTCGTATGCCAAGTCCCAAAAGCCATATCTAGTGCATTTAGAATTTTTGATTCTCGCATTTTCATTCTCAACATTCAACGTCAAATTATTAATACTATGAGCATAGCATAACATGGCATAGTATTCGCATTCTCAAATTATCCAAAATTCATCAACGTTAAAATTAAGTTCAAAACTTTCAGCCAAACGGGGTGTCAAATGTGTTCACATGTATTATATCCATTATTTAATAGCTAGTTTATTCATACATAAAACAGACATGCATCAATCAATAAATCTACGACAAATTTAAATATTATGGATACCTCGGTTCCTTGAATAATAATAAAAAGTACGTACAAAGAGAAAAAACTTTTCTTCACGTTTTTCAATAAGTTTATCCAGTTTGTATGTTGCTACTCCGACCGCCGTAAGAATGATGCACATGATTATATATCCACTTGAAATGATTTCCATTTCTGGAAAACATGGGGATAAATCAATTTCGCTGATGATTCCATTGCTGGCTGCGCTTTTTTTTATAAGAAAGCTACCAATAATGTTTTCGACAAACGAACCGGAATTTGAAATGCTTAATGTATTATTGGTTGAAGCAAGTATTTTGTTATTCGTCCAGACAAGTTTCGCTCTATCATTTAAATATGAGAAAAAACAGTTTCCAACTAAAATTCCACAGAAAAATAAAAACTGTAGTACAAAAGGGTTAAGCAAATAAGTCGTAATATTTGTCTTCTGTGCAACTTGTTTAAACTCGGTACTTGATATAACGCCTGACTTTTTCCATAATAATTTTAAAATGGAAAATCCCATAATCGTTGACATGATGAAACGCACATACGAGGCTATTGCTATATTTTTTTCAATGTCTTTTTGAAATGATTCTTTTAGTTCATTCCACCCGCTATTATCATATTCGTGGAACACGGAACTATTAACGGTGAAATTTACTTTTAGTTCATTTTCCAGTTTTTTTAATTCATGTTTTCGGAAATTATTGATGGCAAGGCGGAACTTTTCTAATATTTTAAATTGATCACAAATTTCAAGCTTTGTGAATACTTTGCAATCCCACTGAAGATGCCTACAAAAATAACTATCAAATACTTTCGAACATAATTGAAACGGTACATTTCCTACGTCTGAACAAGTCGAATCTATTTGTTTTCCAATTTTTTCGCAATCGTATTTACCATTTTCAAAGAACCTTATTGCTACTTCAACTTGATCAAGAATAAACTCAACAGCATTAATCGCGTCATTCATTTTTGATTTTACCTTGATTATAGGAGAAAGGCTTTCACTGGTAACATTCTGAAATATCTCAGCGAATAAAGTCCCTGCCTCAGTCATAGCAAGAAAGTGTGACTGGGAGGTGCATATACCAGATTTTATAATGCTTTCTAAGTTACTCTGTAAAGTGTGTGTCGGTTGCGAAAGTACAAGGCTCTGGGCTATGAAAAATCTCAACATGACTACCATGATACTAGGCATGGAAAAAATTATCGTTGATTTCACCCTATTTTGCCGTGTGGCCAACACAACTAGAAGTATACAACAAGGCGACGTAATCACTAGTGCAGTAGATCCAGAGAGTCCCACGCTTAGCGTCAGATATGCCCAGAGGAACAATGTAATTGAGGCGATTGCTATGTTTGGAACGCTCAGGATACAGTGTTTTGTAGAACAGCAATCACCTATTAAGTAAAATTTCATAAATCAAACACCTACACCGATTGTTTAATTACCGATATATTATTTATAAGCTGTTCGTTTCAAATTACCAAACATAAGTACTATGAGGTTAAGTACATGTTGCGCAATTTCACCAAAAAAGTTTTTCATGACGACGATTACACCCTTTCCGAAAATCTTTGCGCCGGAAACTCCCGATAGAAAGTATTCTATTCATAATATTCATAAACGTTGATATTAAAAGAACAGTTCAAAATGATACGAGCCGAAAATCTTAAGTAGATAGTTTTCATACCCTTTGCCGTATAGTAGAATTCCATGACGTGACGTGATGAAAACGTTACTCTTTTTAGCGTTGATTGATTAATAATGAATATTTGGCAGACAGGCTACTTGAAATGCAACATCGACGAAATATGACTTCTTACTAAGTACTAAGGTTCTTGCATCTTATTGCCTAATATTTTAGGATTTATTTACCATATTCTCAGAAGATTTATCCTGATAAAACAATTTTAAACCCATATACGAGAAAACATGAAAGATCCACATAACGAACAATATTGTAAATCTAGTATTATGAAGGTGATAAAATGCATACAACGGATAACCAGAAAGCATTATTTTGAACTTCGCTGGATAATGATAAATTATGGCCAGGAAAATTCGGCTCGTTGATCTAGATCAACATATTGATTAATAAGACTTTATTTTTATTACATTCCTTGTCCGTAGTCATCAAGTCTCATTGACAGTTCCACGTTTGTCTTTAAATTAACAGATACTGATTGATCTACATGGTAATAGGCGATCTGCATCGTAGTAAGACACAACGTGGATAAAA
>JAHZNI010000606.1:0-20980 GCA_027744415.1 Seira ritae
ATACAATACGGATACGACACAAGATGAATACAATATAAAATATTTCTCATGGATGAAATGATGATGGACAATGGAAAAAAGAGAGAGACAAGATACCTATCGCCTATTATTGGTATTATATAATGGTGGTGGTGGTGCATAATTTATCGATGTAGCGCTCTGCGTAGGTAAAGGTAGGTATGTGAATTGTTTTGTTTTTTTGTTAGGGTACTTGCAATAATAATTACTAATCTATGAGGATACACTAATACTAATTAATCAATTAGCGAAAGCTTAAGATGTAAATTACGTACGTTTTGTTTCTAACGGAAGTATGTACTCTAAAAATAGCGAAGGACACCGGTCACATGAAGAGCGTGGGCATTTGGTCCATACTGGGCATGGCCATAGCAGAATTTTCAAAGTTGAAATCCATCCCCACCGAAGAGAGCGGTTGTTCCCATACAGAGTTCACAGAGGTCCACGTATCGATTGGATCCTCGACGAGTTCGATGACAGGCTCGGGCTCCTCGATTGGAGCTTGTACGGGGGAGGGAAGCATCCCATTCTCGATTTTGAACTCTTCCGCGGCGATTTCCAACAGGTCATTTAGCTCATCGTTAATGTTGTACGGAGGCGGTACAGGGGACTCCTCGATTGGAGCTTGTACGGGGGAGGGAAGCATCCCATTCTCGATTTTGAACTCTTCCGCGGCGATTTCCAACAGGTCATTTAGCTCATCGTTAATGTTGTACGGGGGCGGTACAGGGGAGTTCTCGTTCAGGCCCGCGAGGAGCTCGTCGAATGCGGTAGGATGGGAATCCATAGGAGCCACCAGATTTACTGGATCCATCTTGATGGGTAACATGGTCATGGGTGGAGACATATTTGATACTGGAATAGTTGTGGCGGTAATTGGAGGCATTGTTGGAATCGCATCCAATACTATAAATTGGGGAAAGAGAGACAGAGTGAGAAAAAAATAGATGCATGAAAATGATATGGATATGTATGTGACTTGAACAATGTAAAAATGCAAAGGTCATTAGTCTGGCTTGAATGAATGGGAGGTNTGGCTTGAATGAATGGGAGGTGGAAAAGTTCTTGGTGTTCTCCTTACCTGCGTGCAAACTACGACGAGAGGAGTCCTGAGTGCCTGAGATTTTCGGTAATTTCATAATAATGTGGCCAGTAGCATGAATGAGCGGGTCCTCCTCATACATAGAAGCACTCTCAGGAGAGTCTGGCGAGGACGGTGACTCTGGAACTTTGGCCAAGGGCGGCGTGAGAGATGTGATCATGCCAGTGTCACCGTTCTGCTTGATGCTCTCTTTGAACTTTTTATCAATCGTGAGACGACAGTTGAATCGAGACTGGTCGGGCGGAGTCTTGATCGTCGACGTGACAATATGAATCCGATTACATGGGGGAGATCCAGGTGAGCTGATGCTCGACGTCTGACTAAAGATATTATTGTTGCGGTTCTGATGTGACGATATCATTTGCTTCGTTGGAGTCTCATAAGCTCCCATCAACCCTCCTGATCCTGGTGACTGACAAATCATCGAAGCGAGTGCGGAGGCTGGTGTAGCCGTGGCTGGAGATTGTTTGCGAGATATGCTCTGCTTCTTTCGAGGGGTCATGTTTGTCATTATTACTTCTGGAGAAGAGGTTGTCGACGATGCAGGAGATGCAACAGATGAAGAGGGAGACGCTGCTGATGAAGATGATGATGTCGATTTTCTTGGAATTTTTGCGGGTGAGGGTTGTTGATCTGACTGACATTCTGACCCATTTACAAAATACATACACAAAAAATTATATTATGAATCATGAACAACCAATCCATTTCATTATATTATGATGCATAGGTATGCTTTTCACACTCCATGATTTTCACAGAAAAAAATATAATATATGAATAGAGCCCTTTCAAAAGCTCAAGTCTCATCTCACTTCTTTCCTGCATACTTCGTGTTAGGTAAAATCTTTTATCTCCGACAGACAATAAGCTCAACTCATGAATTTTCAAAAACAACTTTTTGATTCGAATTTCAGCGCAATTTCATTTTGGCTTAACTTCTCTCCTGCATACTTCGTGTTAGGTAAAATCTTTTATCTCCGACAGACAATAAGCTCAACTCATGAATTTTCAAAAACAACTTTTTGATTCGAATTTCAGCGCAATTTCATTTTGGCTTTATCAGCATAAAAAGTACATACATTTCAGCAAAAACACACCTCAAGCTGAGTTTAACCTTGCACTTGATAATTAAGAGTCATCATCACACCACACCATCTCTTTACTCCTTAAATACAATGTTGATGATCATGACTCCTTTAAAAGTTGCCTACGCCTAGGTAATCTCATCAAGAAGATTCCGATCAGACTAAGCATTTGAAATCTTAAGCCGTCGCGTCATCATCATCCTCATCATCAATAGAATAAATTCAAATAAAGCCTGATTTTCCCTAACCACCCACTGTCCAATTGAAATTTAATCTCTTGAACAGAAGCATATTATCACGACGACGACCTCATGATTCTTCTCCTTCGATTCCTCTCGGCATGATATGATGATGATGTGAAGTGATATTGAAATCCAGAATTTCCGCTGGATTAAATATTCGTAAAACTTTTAAAAGCTGACTTAAGTACTACATACGTAGTATTGTAGTATGGCTTGGCATTTGGCATGTTATGTATTTTTTCAATATCAAAATGCTCATTAGGGACCGATATTAGAGTAGTGTTGCATCATCAGAGTCTTGAAAGACCGGATGGATATACTTACCAAGAAAAACCACATTTATTCGATATCTTTGCGTGAATGAGTTCGATCTTTAGTTTTTATAGGGTATTCAATATATACATGGTCTGGTTTTGGTCCTTAAAAACCGCGTCAGCTGGCAAAAAAGTACTTAAATGATGATGTTGCTGCTGATTACGATTACGTCCAATTTTTTTGCTGATGACCAAAGTCATATCCCCCTTCTCCCTAAAAAAAACTAACTGGCATGGCGAGATTTTTTTTTCTTTGGCAGCATCATATCAGCAGCAGCATTAGCACGTACCTCGAAATGAACATTTGGACCGTGGTGGAATGGAATGGACCATCATTTTTTTTTTTGCATGACATGTTCACCAATTTTATAGCGCGAATCCAGAGAATAGACAGTAGACAATTGCCCAAAGCAAACATAAACCTCTTAAGCTAAAGGCGCAAGCAAACCAATCAATTCTTATATTTTTCCCTGTAGATATTCTGGATCTTTTTTAGAGTGGTCATATGTATACCTAGGTTTATTTATTGCATTTATGTATCCGAAACTGATGACTTAAAAAAATGTAGCAAGCCTAAGTACTATAGCACGCACTAAAGCTACAAGTACATTGGTCTCCCGCGCTAGAGGTCATAAAAAATTTCAAAACTTGTTTAATTTTTTTCCCTCTGCCCTCAGATAATAATTTAATGGTGGAGGAGATTTAGAGACAGCTAGTTACCATCTTCAGATCAGGCCATGCCATGCCACACATAATTTTTTTTCATGCGTATCAAACTTGTTGCGTCAAGTCAAGTCAATGATGTATTCCAGAAAAAGCATTTCATAAATGATAATAACGTGTTTTACTTTTATAAATAGAAAGAAATTCACTGATTGTGATTGAGCAGAAGCCGAAAGGAAACAGGAGGATATGAAAAGGAGATGACATATGTACGATATACATATAGCTTAAACATCACCATTCACCATCATCATCTGCCGAATCGATTCAATATTCCTGATTTATCAAAAAGAGCAACACACAAACATTTTATTGGTCCAGAGATAACACCAAAAAGTAATACATACAAAATATTATCCTCGACAGACAAACAAAAGCGTGTAACATTTAAGATCTTTGAATTCTCAGACGAAGACGAGTAAGCAGTATACAAAGTAGTAGTCGTAGTCAAGTCAGTCATTTTAATTCAGGAACCATGCGGCGGTAAGGAAAAAAGAAGCTAATCAAAAATTACATATGTAAATGGGCACGTATGTAAAGTTTGCATTGGGATATTATATTTATTTGTTGGACATCCCCAAAAAAAATTTCGTTGAGCGCTTTTGTATCAAGTTCTTATTCTAATGATCACGACACAGCATGGATCAACAGCAACAGCGCAGTACATAGTAGTAAGTTGACTGAAGAAGAGCAAAATAAAGAAATGTTTTTTATTTTTGCAGAAAAATAGTTTCCAGTACACTCCATCCCATCTCTTGATGATGACACTAGAGTAGATTCTTCTGATTTTTTTTTGCACAAAACAATAAACAAATTTTATTATTACAATGGCAGACGTCTACTATATTAATGCAAGCATTGAATTTACGACTTTGCTGGTAATAAAAAAAGATATTGCAGTATTCTTCGAGTGTGGCGATTGCCCCTCGATCTTCTGGATCCTGATAATGAGGAGATGAGTAAGCAAAAAACTGAGGTTTTCAAATCACAATATAATTTGTTTATCACAGCAGTAACAAGTTTTCTAAATAGCATTTTGTGAGATAAAGGTACATCTTAGGTTTTTCTCCAGCCACGTAAGCTAAAACGTATGTACATATGTATATACGAAGCCGACTTAATACTTAACAACGCAGTAAAGTAGGGACGGCGGAAGATAGCAATAAAAATTGGAAAGAAAAAAAGTTCGATAAGAAAAATTATACAAAAATAGAGGTGAAATAGGGATGCATGTCTAGTCTAGTCTTGGAGAAAAGATAACGAGGTTAAGTTAAGTTTTTAATTATTTTATAGTATATACATAATATACTTCGTCTGGTACCTTTAAGCGGCGATGTTAGTGCAATCGCAATGCTAAAAGTTGTATAACACGTCGTATGAGCAGAGCATCTCGAACGAAAAACTCGTGATACAATTTGAGATTCAAAATTGACATAATCATAATCATATTTTCTTGAAAAACTTTTCCCTTACATAAAGCAGAGAAGATGATGTAAGTTTGTCATTTCCATTTGCACAGCTGCTCAATTTCGTTACCTTCTTCTTCCATCCTCATATTCTTCATTACCAAAAATAGACGAGAAAATGATGATAAAGAGAGACAATTTTTATTTATCCAGCTACATAAATGTACACACGTAAGAAGAGCCTCTTCTGCCATTTACCCATCCGTTCATAAAAAAATCCTGATTGAGCAAAGCAAAACGAACGAGGAAAACAAACAAGCGGAATAGGATTCTATTTAGATTACATTTCCAAAAAAGAAGTGGCTGGTCCAGACAGAAAATACTTAAAAAGTAAATATTGCCCGTCTGACTGGCTGAGTAAGAGCTCAATCGATCTCAAGCTCGCTTAATTCTCTCTATGTCGTCAGTCGTCATTCATGCCCTTTACCGTTTTCGCTTCCTAGACACAGCGTCGATTTTTAATGGGAGCACGGAATAAAAATTCAACATCTCCCACTTTACTTCCGACAATCTAGGTAATCTTCTATCTTTTCATGAATCTCTGTACATGTTATTATGATATGATGACATGACATGCACTGCGTACCCATAGCCATAGTCGTTGTTCTTAATATTATGTATTTTATGCACAGATTTAGAATTATGCATGGATTGGATTTCATATAAAAAATTCCTCTGAAAGTTGGTACAAGTTCGGCCGCGTGAAAAGCGTTTCCCAATTTGCACTCCCCTGAACTCTGAAATATCTAGAAGGAAAGGTGAGATGCGAAGGAAAAAACAAGGACAAATTCTCCGGCAAAAGTTGAACAACAACAAGAATCCTTTTAGTTCAGCACGGCATGGAAAACACGACGATGATGATTACTTACTAAATTCTACCATGGTCTAATATTAGCTAAAGAATAAGAATGAAACATTTTTTTCTCTCTGTCGACCATGTAGTATAGTACCGAGCTAGTACCAGCACCAGCATCATCATCATCAACAACATTCACTCACCATCACCATCCATGGGCAATTTTGGGTGAAGCTAAGCTAAGAGGTAGGTAGTAGGTAGTAGAGCTGGTCTAAATCGAAATAATATCAGCGTCATGAATCATGATCACATGGATGGATCATGAATGCTATAAGTCGAATTTCATTTTTTGGCGAAAGCGAAAGAGATGATTTGGTGTTTCCGAAAAACCACAAACAGTGGCACAGAGCTAGGCAGGCCAGGCCAGACCAGACCAGGACCAAAATGATCAAGGTAACCGAGTCACTAACTCTTTTACCATAAAATGCATACATTTAAGTTTTTACATGAGAAAAAATCATGGCAAAATGCATAAAACCGTGAATAAATAGCATGCCTACCTACCTACATAATCTAGTGCTAGTGCTACCACCATTACAATACAACTCCAAGCAAGCACCCAATCCCAGCCCAGTGACGGTACCTGGGTACCTCTTCCAATTTCCAAGCTTGGCTTCGACTTGGGCTGAACTAAACTTGTTTACTCCAGCAGGAGTGTCCAACAATAACAATTCTTCTACAATATTTTATAATTGACAATTTAGAATTTACGCAAAAAAATATGGAAGACATGTTTGCTCATGCTATTGCTGCTGCACTGCAAAAAAAAACACATTTAATACCTGCGCTAATAACAAGTGAAATATGAGATAATGGTCAATAATCTCCTCGTCTTCTTTTGAGATGGTCCATTATTATTGTCGGCCGTTCTAAAAAGGACAATGGAGAACTAACCAGTACAGTACAGCACTGACATGCATATTATGATTATGGGCTGGGGAATCTCATAAATTTTGCGGCTCAAAGTCGATTCATGAGCGTGGTTATTTGGCTTCAGTAAATTTTTTTTGAGAGGCACTACCCCAAAAAAAACTTTTGGAAAGATGATGATGATGACGAATTTAACAATTTTTAACACCTCCAACTCCAACAACCACACGCTCCCACTGTACCAAGCACGATCTATCATCAGAATCATCATGTATCATCCTATGGACAAAACGTCACAATTATCTGTATTTTTTTATGCCAAATCACATTGACATGAAAGCTCTCAAAAAGTGAAATGAGCGAGCATGTCATCTTTCAATTAAAGCTGTGTATGATTATCATCCCATGATGTATCATCTTAAAATGTCTTCCAGCGTTACGTTACACTAGATTAGCCATAAAAGGGGTCTGTAATCAAGATCAAATCTATTTTCTTCTAATTTTTTTTGTTCGCAAAAAAATTCCTCATATCACTCCGTCACGATTCATTTTTTTCAGAGCAGGACCATTACTTAGCATTAGCAATACTAGAAGACAGAAGAGGCTGTGACGGTGACTCGATAAAAAATATCACGAGTTGCAAATAAAAATACTTAGCTTAGCTCATCTAGAGCTAAAAAAATTTTTCTAGCACTCTTTTAATTTGATTGCATGTGTGATGTGTAAAGGAGAATCCGCCATGACTATGACTCTAATTCTGATTACGATTTAGCCAGGAGGGAATCTTTAATGTCTTTGAACTTGTTTACAAAGTCATTCATTTCTCTCGAGAAATGGCCGGGTTCATTTCGTTTCATCATGGAATATTTTTTTTCTCCTTTTGAGCTCCAGTCTTTTTCAATTATCAACATTCAACATGTCCAGTCCTGTTTTTTCCAGAGAGCCAGCACCAGCACCGGGTTCATTTTGTTTCATCATGGAATATTTTTTTTTCTCCTTTTGAGCTCCAGTCTTTTTCAATTATCAACATTCAACATGTCCAGTCCTGTTTTTTCCAGAGAGCCAGCACCAGCGGCAGTAGAAAGAATACAATGCAAATACAAACTCATAGACGAAATGTGATAAGCATTCCAACCACGAAAACCAGTTCATTTTCAGTATGAGTACAATACATACATGGAAAAATAGCCACACGAGTGGTGTAGTGGTGGCAGTGGCAGTGCAGCAATTCAATCCAAAAAAGTAGGAATTGTTATCCGATATCTCTCTCCTGCTTTGCTAGATTTATGCTTTGACTTTCATTTCAAAGTTGCTTTTTACATACAAAATACATCACATCATCATCATCATTCTTTTCGCACTGTCAAGATTTTTATAAGAAAACTCCCGACAGCAAAACTAAGTATTTTTATATCCTTATTGCTCGCACTGCACAAACATCACATGCAATGCATGCATACCAAAAAAAATTCCTACATTTTTCTATACTCCTTATACAGCATTATATTCAATCCTGTTGCTTTTGCTGGTCTGGTTTGGTTCTGGTCGTGTTCATTTTGGCGCGAAGTCAGTCAAGGTCGTACACAATTTTTTTTTCGAACACCACCAGCAATCCCATCACATCACACACATCACAATTCACGTTCAAGTTCAGAATGTGCTTTCCTCCTGAAACCCCTCCGTGGCTTCAACTTGACTTGCTGACTGGCATGCCATTCTTTCCTGATGCACTTCAATTACCGACGACGACATACAAATATGGCTATAGTTTTATGAATATAAATATGAAGACAAAACTTTTTTTCTGCTCATTTTCATTCATTGCATTGTTATGATTTGACTCATCTCGAATCTCGACCGAAAATTGCCATATAGATACATATATTGCATCGGCGGTTCCCAAATTCTACCTACCTACTCATCCTTATCCACTCCACTAAACTACATTATTCATGAATTTCTTTTCCTAAAGCTGACGGATGTGGATTCCTGCTAATAATCCTGTCCTCCTGGTGTGATGTGAGCGATGCAGGAAAGACGATTAAACGTGTGGCTGTGAATTGTGAATATGTATGCATTTGGTTTGTAATTTTTTTAGAGCTTGCTTACACGGATCACTTGGCCTGACTCCGCATAAAATTCCAACTCCTTTTTTAATGAGCAATGTAAACGCAAAAGTAATTGAATAAAATAGACATTTATAACTCATTGCAAAAAAAGAGGAGAGATTATTATGCTTCCTTCTTCTCCTTCTCACTGTCCGTGTGAATGTGTTAGTATGCTATAATAGGTATGTATATGTATTTATGTATGCACATTTATAATATTTTTTGCTGAGCTTGGCTTGAGCTAACGATAAATTTGATTCTGCAAGTTGCAAGTATTAAGACATTATTCAACCGTGCCATGAACATGCTACATATCATGAATCATGAGAAATATGCGCTAAAAGCAAGTTTTTTTCCCTCCAAACATAACATTTCACTGAAGAAATGTTTTGTATGTACACATTAATAAAAATGTCATTAGCTGCTGCCTGCTGCTTACTTAGTGGCTGGGGGCATTCATGGACTGGCTTTGGCTTGGCATGGCACCCACACAGAAATATAAACGTAATATATATGTCACCCATCCCATCACTATCACAATTACAATATGAACGAACAGGGCCAGTAGATAAATAGGATGCTAAAACCACGAAGCCTCCCTTCCATAAATAAGATCATGATCAAATATCACTTTTCATTTGCCCGTCAACAATTATTAATGAGGGAATTCGATATTATGATCTCTTCGAAAACAATGCAGTTGAATTACATATATACACTGCGCTGTGTTGTCCCACTGATTAGGATAATTGAGCCTCATGAGAGACTGCAACAATATGAATGTGTCATTCATGAACATAATCAGTGGCCAAAAAGACAATTAAAAATGAGTCAAGAGCGAAGGTAAGCAATTTTCATCCCAATTAAACAGAAAAATGACTTTTTTTGAAAAATATCAGAATTGGGTCAAAAGGCTTAAGATTAAGTGGGATGAACTTTATGAACTCATCTACTCATCAATGCAAGTCTTCTTGCTGACGTAAACATGATTTTGTAAAAAGATTCCAGAATGAAAGTACATATTTTATGATCACACCACTACCACACCATTCCAATTCCAGATTGCATTTTTTCCCAATGCAAGTCATCCGAAAGAATGTTCCATTTGGCTAATGAAAATCTCTGCTCAAATTTTTTTTCTAGGTTAGTAGTTGCAGCAGCTGCTCCGAAAGTACTTAACCTCTTACACGACAAAAATCTTGACGTAGGCATAACGCACCGAAGCTACATTGCTATTTCGGTAGATGTGATATGCACGAATACGACTGCCACCAGGGAAAATATTTTTTATTGGCCTTGGCAAACTTTTAATGTACATAGAAGAAAAAGTTCAAGGGTACTCGAAATAATAAATTTTGCCCCTTTCTCGCTTGAGGTTGTTTGTACGGATATGTACACGCATTCATGGATGGAGGGACAAACAAACATGCATGTAATGGAGCAAAGCAATGTCGTATTTTAAGATTTTTATGGTTCGCCTGGTCCTGGTCTGGTCGACTCGAGAAAAAAATTTTTCAAGTTGTTCCATTCCATTCCATTCTCCGCCTTGCGCTTTGTCAAAATAAGAAAAAAAAATGTTTCATGCTCCCGACCGAATAATACACTTTTATTGCTTACATGAACAACAATTTTTTCTAGAAAAAAATATAATGAAAATTTTTCATGACACAGCACAGCCATATGAAACCAATCCAAATCCAAGCCACTTTTCCAAAATGGCATCATCTACATTACATCAAGACATGTTCCAAAAAGTGTATTGTACAAGCTTGTCATGCATTTATTATTTGTCGTAATCGTAAAAAAGGTTTCATGATGGAGCTCTATGTACACCAGAGAAAGAGAGTGCTAGATGCTAGATAGAATTAGAATGATCCATTTAGCGAAATCACATCACATCACTCTCCGAAACTCCCAACAAATGAAACTAGTCATACGTACGTAACGCAAGTATTATAGCTTTAGAAGTGTCATTGAAGCAGTAAAATTACTTTACTACAAGTCTAAACAAAACATTGAGATACTTCTACGAGAGACGGGAAATGCTCCTCCTCAACATTTAATTTCGAAAAGGTAAACTGCTACATAAAAAAATAAAGAATACGTCTCAATAATACATAAATCCGCTTTTCATTTTGTTGTAAATACCGAGAATAAATCTCACCAGACACATTTTTCTATGGACCTCTTTCTACGCTCTTCAAAAAAAATTGTTTCTCTTTTTGCGTTGACGTTGACACCACCGACCGACAAAACCAAAACCACTTTAATTTCTTTCCCAAGTCCAAGAAATCTGCGATCAAGTCCAAGTCTGGTATGGTCTTCCGTCTGCAATTCAGATTCGATATGAATTTATTTGTGCTCGGGAAAAATATATTATGAACTATGAACACATTTCCCTTTTTCCATTCCTTAATCTTTTTTTTACCACTGGCGCTTCGACTTCGACATGAGAACTGTTTTTTTTCTCTAGGAAGCGTACATTTTAGATTAATGCGCATGCATACAGATCGTCTATCGCATGACGATATTTTTTTGGTTAATTTTTTTTGAGACGTGTGTGTCGTGTGTTTATGCACGGTATCTACTTAAGGAGCAAGACACCTTCCCATTATCATTATCCATCTCTATTTTTTTTGACCAAACCAACAAAAAATATGATCCATCATGTGTGCGACCCTGTGCCTTGTGCACACACACATATGTACATAGATTATTTATGAAAAAAATCCTTTTCAAGCTATTCTCAGCAAGAGGGATAATCATGTATCATTGACTGTCCATGGTACAATTTTAAAAGCGACAAGAGAAGAGTAAAACAATTTTTTTTCTTAATCTCGGGTGATAATACCATGAAACCATGCATTTTTACTTTTACAAGCATTAAAGTACGTAACTCAATAGGACTTGCGCTAAGACTAGACTAGAGTGACCCTGGATTGGATTAGATTTGAGAGAAAAAATATGTACTCGCATGTTCTGAAACTTGAGCAAGGCCAAACTAAGAGCTAAAAGAGTGAGAAGTGAAATAATATCAAATGCAAACAAGCAAGATTACACGATTTTCTTCGGGGATTTTCAATTTCTATTTGAGTCAAGTCAGGAGAGGAAATGATCTGGGTTAAATGTCTCATGATTATGTCCACCGCCGTTTTCGTCGGTGATTTTTGATTACAAGGCTCAGACTCGGTGGTTCTTTTAAAAAACGACCACATACACCTTTTCGAATCGCTAACTACTTTCTTCTACCTACATTAATATGATGCCTTGCCTAATCGTACTCAAGTCCACAGTCCACCAGTAACAATGAAGCATACAGAATCCGAGAGGAAAAACTGAAAGTGATCATTTCAGCTGCTCATACAAGCATACCTACTTACATATTGCCTACTCCACTCACCTTTTCTGATCGAGTTTCCGCTGCAGAAGTGAGCACATTTTTTAATCGGTTTACTAGACACCAACCAACAATCATCATCATCATTCACCATAAAAGTCCAATAATAATACCAAGACGAAATGCAAGCAAAACCAAACCAGGTTTCGAAGATTAAACCTCAATCATTTTCACAGATATAGCCAGCCTGTGAAGCAGCTGCTGTTTCCAATTCCAATAGTCATGCACATGCATGAATATTATGCAGCAGCCACACATTTTTATCCACACAGAATTAAAAACTCTTTTTCAAAGAGTGCTGCTGCTGCTGTTACGGCTCATTTTTTTCGTTGATCTTGCCAAGAAAAAAAAACACTTATCTTGTGAGGAAGGTTTTTGAAAAAAATACAAATAGGAATAGTCCACATTTCAATGATGATCATGATCGTCATCATCATCAACATCTTGGATTGAATACTGTCGTTTTTTATCTCAAGATGCGAATAAAAAAACTAACAAAACAACAGAGTATATTTGGCGCATGTGTATCACATCACATCACATGTTTGCCACTCTCTTAATCCACATTTTTCTATACACCTTTAATGGGTGGCTAATTTACGGCTCCCAAAAAAAAGTTTTTTTCCCGAAAGCTCGGCAAAGTAAAAGCTGCATACAACACAACACATTTTCTACTCGTGTAATGCATCCTTGAAAAGGAGCTGAACCAAATCCAAATTTTCACACTCCCCATATTCTCCAAAATAAAATATATTATTTTAAAAAAATTTTTCGCATTTTACGACTACGTAAATATTTTTCATATGCGAGCAACCGTTTTTTCCTGTAAAGAATCCGCTTTGGACTTGGCCATGGGATGGGAAACATTCGAATTCGAAGAAGTTTAGAATTAGAATTAGACATAAAAAACAGGCATGTTGTTTGTTGTTGGCGTTGGCCACTACAAGCCGACATGACGATGACATACGTAAAGCTTGTCCTCTAAACAGCCTCAACCTCATTTAATTATGCGTCTACCCCAAGAGAAAATGAAAGATTCAAGTTCACGGAATCAAAAATAGCTCAACTTACGAACAGAGATGGTAGGCATAGGCATAGGGGCGTTAATCAACGCTCAAGTAGGTTCGCGCAAGAAGCAGTTGACATTTTGAGCGTGGTACAAGAAGAGAAAAAAATATGATTTATTCTAGAGCTCGACTCAAGAGCTTTAATATTATTTTATCCCTAACTATTTTTACACACAGGTGAGCTGTTTGAGTGCGGTCGCGGTGATTAGCTAAGTCATAGCCATAGTCATAATCGTAAAAGTGCATAGCACATAATTATAGTAGAGAGCTAAAAATTGAAACGAAATGATCTCTCCTGGAAAAACTGATTAGTTAAGGTTGCAGTAATAAGCAATTCAATTCAATGGCTTTTCAAGACTCAAAATAGCTTCTGCATGCATGTAACTCGTAATCAAACAACACAATTTTCCTTTTTAATTCTGTAAGAAATATTTTTTTTTTTATTTTTACATACACCAAAAATACACCAAGTGTTCTTCTATTTCTGGGTAAAAGATTCCATCGCTTTTTCACCAGAATAATACATATATTTTTTTCTCATCATCATCATTATTATCACATTCACCTGTACTCAAACCAACCAGGATAAAAGGTAGATTTGCTCAAGCTTCTGGAAATTCATCATCATCATGAAGCTAATTTTTATGCATATTCCTACATACCAATTACATTTTAATCCGTGTGTGGAGTTGTCTTCAATTAAAGAGGAGAATCAAGTAGGAAAATGGTGGACGTGAGCATGATAAAAAAAACTTGAAATTTGTAGTTTTTCTCTAAAAAGAAGTAGATTTAAGTAAGTATTACAGCTGACTCTCTAAAATTACTGCAATTTATTACTTCAAACAGCAACAACCAGACATTTTCTCATCAGTCTGGTGGTGTTAGTGTTGATGAGGCAAATGCATAGAATTTGTTGAAGATTTCGAAAAGCGTCATCGTCATCATCATGAAAAACCATAACTCTGCCTAATCAGAGCCAGAAGGATGGCTATCTACATTCTCATTCTAAATAATTCTCATCGTCATTTCCAGAGGTACTGACAATGAGATGATGGGATGTGATAACATCTTTAAATGCAACTGACCTCTAAAAACGGGCATATCACGGGAGGAAGGATGATAAATTTCGCTAATTTAAGTGGAATGGAAGGGGAAGCTGACCTAATCCAGGAAAAATCCTTGAGACTTAATGTCGCTCCCGAACGAGCGACTGAGCTGAACCACTCACGTTTTCAGAAATTAGGTCGACTACATGGGCCTGACCAAGCCAAAGCTCAATTTCTAGAAGTCAGGCGCTCACATTAAATCTCTATAAATATGATTTTCTCCTTCGGAGACATGGTCATAATTGCACAAAACACATGTGGTTTCAGCATGATCAATTTTTTTCCATCCCTCTCTCTAGAAAAATGTCTCTTCCCCTCCAAAAAAATGATATCCCACTCAAAAAGTGATTACGAAGATTATTACGGCGATGTAATGGAGGAGTTGGTGGTCGGTCGGTCGGTAGTTTTTTCTGTAATTTAACACTTCTTGGAAAACACTCGAGCAGGCAGGCAGGTCCTGGGAGCCGACTTGTAGAATAGAACCTGAGAATGGAACGGATGGACGATTTCTGATCTGATCTACCCTACCTAAGCATGAGCAATAATAATTTTTTTGCAAACAAAAAATTATCTCTACGTACACCTCCTCCTCATCTCATGAAGTTTATTAACCAACTGACACTATAATCATAGTGGAGAATGAACCAATTTAGAAAATTTTTCTCTTCACGAGCAAAAAATTACTCTAGTCATCCACATCAACTCAATCAAGTGTCCTTTTTTGCCACCCAAAAAATATCGCTCTTGGCAAAAACATATATTTTTTTCTTTGGAGTCTTCACGAAATAGTTTTTCGTGTTCGTTCATGTAGTTTCTGTAAGTGCTTTCGTCATTTCATTTCATGTTCTTCTTTTGAAAAATGTACCCACCTATTTCCCCCTTGCTTGTCATTACTATTACAGAGCGGTGTATATAAGCCAATCCACTATCTCCTTTTTTCCACCTCCACCTTTAATTCATGCGAAACAGCAGCAGCAACGCAGCCCTCATTTCTCAAAAAATTGACTGTTTCCGGTCCATTACTTTCAGAAAAAATATATAATTCATACGACGATACACACAAGATGAACGATTATTCACGGCTTGAGAATTCAAAGTAGCAAAGTTAGGTTGTTAGTCCATCCATTCATTCACCTTCCTCAATTTTTTTTTCTTCCTCTAGATTTCAATCAGAACAGAAAAAAATACTTTCGGGATTGTGAATTGTGAATGTATTTTAATGTCCTCATATTCCATTCTAGTAATTTCGGTTCGGCTGTAAGTAAAAACGTCGTGCCGTGAGAACGAACATAATAATATTTTTCAATCATCTTCCTAAATTCCTTCCTCAGCTCGCGTATGATCACGTACGCCATGCATATCAATGAATGAGAACTGGAAATTACTATTGGCATAATATCAATATTCTTTCATGTGGATTTAGATTTGCCATCATGATTTTCCAGATGAGCGCATTCATCTCATAAATAGTCCCTTCTCTCCAATTCCGAAGAAGCTAGCTCATCAATCGATCCCATATCACATGTCATCTCATAAATGTACCTATATCTCTTCTTAATAAAATACCAAAATTTTTCATCATCCCAATCGAAGAAATGATTCCTTTTCGCCTGAGCTCGCATCTCAGTTCTCAGCCTCAGCAAAAAAAAAACTAGCCTCTCCTTAAATCCTGCTGGCTAAATTAGATGAAGCCATCCTACACATGGCATGCCATCCTTATTTATTTGCATTCATTATTGTAATATATGTGTAACTCATTAAGAGTCTCCCTAAAACAGCTCACCAGCACTATCTTATCAGCACCACCACACCACACCACTCTTCATCATCACCATCACCATCCTCACTCTCCACCAATTTTAAAGCAAAAAGTGCTAACATGAATCATGTTCATAAAAAAAGTTGCTTTTTGAGAATTCCCTCTTCTCCAAATACCAACCACCACACCACACCACTCTTCATCATCACCATCACCATCCTCACTCTCCACCAATTTTAAAGCAAAAAGTGCTAACATGAATCATGTTCATAAAAAAAGTTGCTTTTTGAGAATTCTCTCTTCTCCAAATAAACTTTTTTTTTCTCCAGTAAAAACTAATCTTGTCTTCAAAAAGCATAATATATAAAGCAGAAGGAGGAAGTAATAACGAAACTCTTTCTTGCTCATCGATGCTGCTGCCGATGCTAATATCATGCATTAGTTTACCTGTAAAATTTTTTTTGCGCTCTCGTCTTGTCTAATTCGTAATTGTACATATACAATTGTCTTCTTATAACGTTTAGCAGTAATAATAATGTACATAAAACGACGGCAATATAACTGCCCTTCCTAAAGTTAATTTTGCTTGGAGCAGTCATAGTCATAGTCATCGCGAGTCTTAACATTATTTACTCAAATGATGATGGTGCCTATGTTATTTGATGATGATGATGATAATAATGCCTACGTGAAATCAACATCTCCATACTTCTTTACCACTTCCACGTTTCGTCTCGTTGCGTTGTAGTCAAGTGCATGCGTTAATGATGCCGTTGATGTTTCACTCCTATTATTATTATTGTTGTGGTAGTTGGCTGAAATATGATCCATACTTCTTCTTTACCACTTCCACGTTTCGTCTCGTTGCGTTGTAGTCAAGTGCATGCGTTAATGATGCCGTTGATGTTTCACTCCTATTATTATTATTGTTGTGGTAGTTGGCTGAAATATGCCTACCAAACTAACTAACTAAGCTAAATAGAGAGGCAAATAGATGTATGCATTAAGCATACGCATATACACATGATATCAGTAACTTAAGCAGACGTTAACCTTGAGCTCTTGGGACCCCACAAAAAATCTGCTCATCTTTTTTCCTGGCTTGGCTCAGCTCATCTCAACTCACTCTGCCTCTTTGCATTTATGAACTCGGCAAATTTTTTATATCAAAATTCGCGAAAAACAAGTAAATCGTGTGTACATAATATTATTATATTGTGATTGGGAATGTTTCTTGGATGATCACAATCGCCATCCAAGAAGACCAGACCAAACCAAGCCAATCTCATTTTCTTTATTATTGGCTTTTATTATTATTGCCATCTTAATCTTAGCAAGGAATGAAATAGGCCAGGCCAGCTTGTGACTCTTCTGCATGCAGAAAACTTGATTTCCAGCCTGACTCCATTCCATCCACCTCAATTGCGATTTTTTGCCTCAAAAATATGGAAAAGAAATGAGAAGGTGGTGGTGGTGGAGTAGTGGTGTGGTGGATGATAGGGGAATGATGTTACAAGCTACATTACTTTGGCTTGATCATATCAGGTTGATGATGATCCCGCGAATGGTATCGAAGACAAGTGCTCTCGTTGGTGGTGACTAATTATACCGGAATACAAGATTCTCATATAGCGATATTCTTCATCAATCCATAAAATGCTCTTTTTTTGCTTCCTATTATTTTTCCACCGTATCTACACCACAATTTATCATCATCATAATATCATACATTTTTCTAAACGAGAGAACGGTTTTTTTGTGGAGGAAGCAAAAATTTCTAGCTACTTACGTTATCACATCATATATGCATGCATGCGATTCCCCTTCCCAAACTTAGAACTTTTTTTTGCGAAGACAAGTTCTGTTTTGAGCTGAACCGAGCTGTGAGATACCACAATTTATCATCATCATATCATACATTTTTCTAAACGAGAGAACGGTTTTTTTTTGTGGAGGAAGCAAAAATTTCTACTTACGTTATCACATCATATTATATGCATGCATGCGATTCCCCTTCCCAAACTTAGAACTTTTTTTTGCGAAGACAAGTTCTGTTTTGAGCTGAACCGAGCTGTGAGATAAGTAGATATGAAGATGGTGAATGGTGATGGATAGAAAAAAATTTGTAGTCGTTTTACTAAGTTTTTTATACGGAACTTGATACAATAATGTCTTCCTATTTTATTTCCAGTAGAACTAGAATCCCTACGAACTAGTGGTCTGGTAACTGGTAGGATAGGTTAGGGAATCTATCTTGTTTGTGTTTAGATTTTTTTATGCATGGAATGGAATTATGTATTATTATTATTTAGTTTAGGGTAATAGGAAAGGGGAAGTAAACACTGTTTGCTTTAAATTAATTGCTTGTGTGAGTATCATTTACCAACAACGTGTAATTAAATTATTGCCTTAATTAGTAACTTTTTCAGTTATGGATGAGCACGGATGAGCAGAGGGGTCTCATAGATCACATCACACAACCATAATAATACATATCACAGTTTTGCGTGTCATGTCAGCAGCAGGAGAAGTATTGCACTGCTTCTCGACAAAAAAAATTTCCCATGACTCATGAATATTTTATAACTAAATCGGACAAAAATGGTGTCGATAAGCCTGAGCGAGCATGAAGAAGAAGCAAGTTCCATCCTATATGATATGATAATTCATTTCCAGATATGGAACTGTTTTTTTAAGTGTGAACCACTCGGAAATTAATTTGACGATGATCACATCGCATCCACAATCCACAGTCCATAGCTTTTAGCCAATACATTTGTTTTTGCTTCTTAAAAACGAAAATTATGTACAAAAAAAGTCCCTCCTCACCAGAAGTGATTATAATTTTGTGCAAGTTTCTTGTAACTGGATTAACAAGAAATGTTTACTTCTGTTTCCCGAACCATCGATCTAAGAAAAAAACCAGCCCGGACACAACCAACCGCCTCGACTGGACTGACAGGACAGGACTTGCATTTCAAGCAGAATAATGCATGCAGCAGTTCATTTCACGCTAAAAAAGCTGCAACTTAGATAAACCTAAACTTCTGGTTTTGCTGGAATTGACCATATGTTTTTCCTAGTAAATCAGGTTTTTTCTTCTCCTCACATTGCAATTTCCACTCATAATTCCGATCCTCATGTCATGTCACAGTTGCCAATATACATAATATGCAGCAAGGGAGAAACTAGAATAAAAATGCCGTCACCCATCAATCTACAATCCATCTCCCAATCCCAATGCAATGCTTTTCTAAGGTCGGCCACCAAAGACGTGTCAACCGGGAATGCATAATTAATCCATTTGGCACGAAAGTAAACAGGGTAGCATTATAAAATGAGCATTTCATAATCAAAGATGGGTTCGATTAAACGCGATAGCGAATTTTTTTTTGCGTCATGCGTCACGATTCACGACGCGCACGAAAATAAATAATCACAATCACCCGGACTCAAACTCAAGACAAGTAGTTTTTACATAAGTAAAATGCAAATTGTACTGATTCAAAAATTGCATATTTGCCCTAACTCCTTGTCCTTAGGAAATTGCGATAAGGAATTTTTCAGAAATACTCCACGAAAACATAACTTGTACAGGGCAGGATGTGTCTACAATAATTCTTACGCAATCTTATGCACAACAAAACTTATTTCATCGAAAACATGCGCGCACCGCACACGACACACTACATAAGAATGGTGTTGATTATGAGAAATGAAAAGTGGAAACTTCCCATGAACCCGACCTTGTCCTCTCCGCGTCTAGCTCTACAGATAAGATTAAAAACTATCAATAATACTCTATTAGCTAATTTTACATTACGCTGAACTACTACTACGAAATAAAAACAACCTTAACCTTAACTGAGGTTAAGGTGAGTAATTACTTTAAAATTTTAAACTTGATTTCTCGAGAAGTAAAATCAGCATCCGTGAAATTCGTCGGAAGAGAATTAACTCATCATCAGGCAAAGAAAGAATGATAATGATCATGATCATCTCATAATACTCGTTATGAAAATATTCAAGTGCGGGCTCAACTAAACTTGACTTGATTAAAATTACAAGCTGATTTGCAAGGCGCACAGGCACAAGCCCAGCCAAGCTTAAAGAACAAGAGATACATAATACATACTCCTTAATTAAAACAGAAAAATTGTTTATTAAATAGCTTCGGAATTATAGATGATGCATAATAACTAATATTATTCAACATTTTTTTAACCTTTGCAGAACATTCTGGTAACCCGCTGAGTAAAAGAGATCAGTGACTTGGAATGATGACGTTATGCCATGCATTCATATTTTTGATGTGCCTCTGGCCAAAGCGATGAACATTACTTGTTTTTGGTGTAAAATGCTTCTTCAAACTTGTCGACATTTCTTTTCTCACATCCCCATGAGAAATACTTAATTACGATGATGATGGGCAGTGTATTGTAGGTAGTGTACAGCGGTTTGGTTTTGCTGAAAAAAAAATTCGCGAAATATACGAATGAACCCAGTTATTACTTCAGATATTAATAGCCTTTTTTCCACTGTAGTGGTAGAGGGAAACGAGATGGAGATTACGAGGTTGTTTCGTGAAACCAAACCAGTTTATCTTTTTCCATATATACCTACTCCCGCCCATTTAGATATGCGCTTAAAATACGCTTATAAAAATCCAGGAAAATCTGGTTGGAGACTAACGATGAACTGTGAAGTCTGGATGGAAATGAGCTTAGGTATCTATGTACGCTGCTGATACTTCTGCAGCCAATAGGCCAGGCCAGGCCAGACACAGAGACAAGAGCCAAAATGCATTCTAAAAAACCGGCGTCAGCCAAAAGGAGCTGTCAGCTTTGTTTCTGTGGAAGACCTC
>JAHZNI010000607.1:0-10105 GCA_027744415.1 Seira ritae
TTCCGAATTTGGATTGTTTGGAGCAATGGAAATATTGTCAGGCCAATTGTCATAGTCTCTGTCGAAAGGTAAATAGTCATGATCTCTCATTGGTGGGCTGGCGGGGTTGACGGATTGCAGGAGAAAATGACGAATGAGATGGGCTCTAGTCATTCCTCAGGCTTTTATAGTTTCCAATTCCCGCTGTCTTTTCCTTTACTATTTCTCTTAGCGCAATTAATTGATTTTCAGGAATGCCAGGGTTTTGGGGCGTTTTTGTTGGATTTCGCGATTCGGAATTTCTCTGAGTCTTGATATTCGTTCTAGATATATTTACCTTTTCTGGGTCGTCCCTATTTAAAGTTGTGACCTTGATCGTGCCATGAGTGAAACTTCCATTCTCTTGAGCAAAGATCTTCATAAGGTTGGAATTTCGCAACGTCATCATCATCTTGATGAGTAAAAATATTATGCAAACGAGCGCACATGTTTGGATGATTTCGCAGATTGAATCAATCATCTTCATATCTATTTTATTATTGTTCGAAGGTTTGTTTTCATCAATTGCCTCTGCTCGTGCTGAGGGAAGGCTAGCGAGCGTTCCAATAAATAACTGGGCCAGTGTCGTAGGATTCATTACTTCAAAAATTTGAGCTATTTTTCCTTTGTATTTCCATAGTACATATATTATCACGCAAATAATGATGACTATTACTGCGACTATTGCTATAGTATAGAAACTGAGAGTGGATGATGTCTCAACATGTGGTGGTAGTTGGAATGGTGGAGTAGGAGGAACAGAAATGTCTACGTGAGGAATTTCAAGCATCCATTGGTGATTTAAGATTTTTTCGTTGCGCAACTTATTTAGGTTGCTTTCATCCTCTCTTCCTTCCTCTTCAGTTATCCAAATCATGGGTACCTCATGACTCATCTCAGCCTCTTGAAGGCCTTCATTGTTGTCGCAGGGGAATCTCGGAGTTATGATTACGTCCTTAACAATAGCTTGACAATTGCATTCTAGCTTCAAAATATTTACTCCGTATGATGCATTTGTTTGAAAGAGCTCTACTTCATGCTTTTTACATGTAATCTGTATCGTCTTGTTTGGATAGATGATTGCATATGTCTTCGGCCCTAACTCAATTATAATAGCTTCATCGTTATATTTGCTGCATTCCAAACTGCATGTTTTCTGATAATCTTTTATGCTCGCATTCTTCTTTAGGATGGACTGTATGCAGTCCTGTGTGTGACTGAATGAACTTGAGTATCTGCTGACGTAGCACAAATTGTCGCTGCCTTCTGATAAACATGTTGAGCTTCCTACTAAGCTCTGAACTTCTTTTCCATTTCTGCTGAGGTACATGTTACTGTCTAGCTTAACTGAACATATTTTGTTTTTGAAAAGGAATGGCAGAGGCTTAACTTCATAAAGCTCGTAATTACTTTTTTCGCTTGCTACAGGAATTTTTATCTGAACCATGAGTGTCTTCTCTGAAAAATAACATGTCGTCGTCTGTATATGTAAGTACGCGAATAAATCATAATGTTCGATTGCAAGCTTCTGCCCATGCTTTTTTAATGACTTTTCGAGTTCAAATAAATCGTCCCTAAAAACGTCTTCCCCTATGATTCCGATGGGAATTTGCCTGTTTCGGCATTGTGTAATTACTTTTTCGAAATTTGCGCTCAGGGCGAGTCTATGAATTAGCTTCGCTTCTAGTGACAGCATGGCTTCTAAAATGCTCACTCTCTTTTCTATTTCGGATTTAGCTTTGTAAAGGGCTTCAATTGAATTTGCGTTTTGTTGGTTTTGAGCTTGGATGACGCGTTTCATTTCCCGTGAATATTGATTTATGATTTCCGTCTGTTTTATGGCAAAATCATGCTGAGAATTTACTTGATTCCTAATGTCACTTAGGCTTCTTTCCAGTTCGGTTTCAGAAACTTGAAGTTTGTTCATGTCGTTGACCGTAGCAATGTCACAACAAAATTTTGAGATTTCAGAAATAAATGAAAGACCTCGGACCTTACGGCTCAATAATTGTTCTCCAAGATTCTTGACGGTTGGAAGGGATGATTTCAGAAGTTGAATTGTATCATTTGCCAAATTTGTAACATGGTTGAACAGGGAACATTCACTTTCACTATGAGGGCATGTGACATTTCCAAAAATTTCAGGAATCACAGGAATTTCCATTTTGTAAAACAAGTTTGCTGATGATTCGTAAAATGTTTTAAAATGTTGTTTCACTATTACTCCACTTGATGGCTCGATGCTGGGGGTGGCTAAGGCCACAGAGCCTAAAACAAGAGTCACTATTACTTTATTTAACATGGCGTTTTCCTTTGGGAAGCTGATGGGGTTGTCTTTTTCTCAGATTATATTTTCCCTTCTTGCTATGTTCAGAGTTGGAATCAGTTTGCTTATGTAAGGATGCACTTTTTGACTTTGATTGACTTTGAACTTGAGGTTTCTCTGGGGTTTGAGGGACGACTGATGAGTTCTTGGTCTTGGGACCTAGGATCTTGTCAGGCTTCGCAACTTCCTTGTTTTGGCTTCTTTTAAACACGCGTCTCTTCCTTCGTCCTTTTCTACTTTTGTTTTGGGTTTTGTGATCATATTTTTCCTTGTTTTGATTTAATATTTCATCATTCCCCATTGGACCTTCATTACTTTCATCGGGATTTAATCCTAGCTTCCTCATATCTCTCTCAATGTATGGCTTCAGTTTTTCCACGTGCAGCCAGAAAGGTCGCTTCCTGGTGTTATCTTGGAATTGTATCTTGTAGTTTACCGTGTTAATGTCGCATTTTTCTATAATGACAGCGGGTCCGCAGTAAGTCTCAAGCCATTTGTTTGGATGTCCGACCTTGCTAAAAAATCTATGAACGAGTACCTTGTCTGTTACATTGAATTCCACATGTTTGCGCTTCGCATTTGTTTCTTTCTCGTGTCTGTCTTGACTGCGGAAGAGATTGTCTCTGGCGATGTCTTTTACCGCATTCCAATTACGCATGAATTTTTTGTTCGTTTCGTGCGTTGGCATGCCAAACTCGGTCTCGAAAGTAAAGCGAGGCTCATAGCCGTGAAAAAGAAAGAATGCTGAGTATCCGGTGCTTACATTAATTGCTGCATTAATGCTGAATGTAATGAATTTTATGTGACTGCACCAGTCTCTTAAGCCTGAATTGATTAAGGCTCGCATTTTCTGGTTTATTACGCCATGTGATCGTTCTGCGATTGCTTGAGATGTTGGATGAGCTACCGTGCCTACGTCTTGTCGAATTCTTAGCATTTTGCATAGCTCAGTCATTACGTCAGCCATTAAATTGGTGCCCAGATCATGCCTAAGAGAAGTAGGCATGCCGAACACTAGAATGATGTCGTAGAGTAGAAACCTTGCTATCTCAGTTGCTTTGCCTGTTCGTATTGGTTTGCATACTAAATATCTGGAAAATGTACATGATGCGGTTATAACGTATTGATTTCCTTTGGATGAGCGAGGGAATATGCCCGCGAGATCGATGACCCAAACTTGACCACAATCTGCTGGAATATCGCTGTGAATCATTAGGCCTTGTGGTTTTCCTCTAATCGCTTTGGTCTTTTGACAGGTCAGGCATGACTGTACGTAATGCGTAATATGCTGGCGGGCATTTCTCCAGTAATACTTCTGCATGATTAGTTTGTATGTTTTTGCTATGCCGCTGTGAATTGCTAACTGACTGTCATGATATGATTCAAGCACCTTTATGCGCAATGATTTGGGTAGATAGAGTTGGGGTGTGTGTCGGAGTGATTTCTGGAAGTAAACTAGACCATTTATGATGATACAGTGGCTACTGGTCTTGCTTTTGACTCCTGTCTCTAGTTCTCTTCTTATGTTCTCAATTTCTTCGTCTTCACTTTGAAGCTGGGTTAACGAATCTGGTCTCACTGCGTAGGTCTTTAATTCCACGACGTTAAGCACATCATGGGTTTCTTCCGGAGCGGGGTTCACCGGGTATCTCGATAAGTAATCAGCGGCCACATTCTTGGAGCCTTCTATGTATTTCACTTCTATGTCATAGTCCTCTAAAAGCAGTAGCATCCTCACTAGTTTGTAAGGAAGTGTGTGGTCGATCTTCTTCGTTTTGCACAGTGAACACAGCGCCTTGTGGTCACTATATATGGTGATCTTCTCTTGGAAGACAATGTGGCGTAATGCTTTTAAACTTTCTGTGATTGCGAGAAGTTCCAGTTCGGTGATTGAGTACCGTGATTCGGTCTTTGTTACGGCCCTGCTATAGCAGCCGATCAGTTTCTTTTCACCGTCCTGCATTTGGAAAAGTGTACCAGCCACTCCTATTGTCGAGGCATCAGTGTAAAGGATTGCACCAGTGGTTTGTGGTCTGAAATGGGCAAGGACTGGGGGGTTTGAGAGGGTATCTATAATTTTGGCAAAAGCTTCGGCCTGTTCTGGGCCCCATTTGAATTTGGATCTCTCCACTTTTGATATGCGACGGATTGGTTCTGTGACGGTTGCAAAGTCTCGTACAAAACGTCTGAAATATCCTAGAAATCCCAGTAAGGTTTGTGTTAACTTTGGTGTTGTTGGGGTCTGAAGATTTTCTAATCGCCTCGACATGGAATGGAGTCATGCTAACTCCATCTCCTTTCACTCTCATACCAAGAAGGGTTACTTCTTTCTCCATAAAGCTACACTTGGTCGGCTTCACTTTAAGTCCATGCTCCTGAAATCTTTCGAAGAGTGCCTACCAGTCGTTCGAGATGGCCTTCAATGGTTTCTGAGGCCACGCAGACATCGTCAATGTAGCTTTGGATTGAGGCATCTTCGGTTAATCCAGCCAGGATCACCGCCAGCAAGTGTGTATACACTGCCGGTGCATTCTTTATTCCAAACGGAGTGACATTAAATTGATATAGTCCACTCCTCGGAGCGCTAAAGGCTGTGAGTTCTTTTGATTCCTCAGTGAGAGGGAGTTGGTGGTAGGAATTCTTCAAATCCATCACTGTAATGTATTTCTTACCACGGAGGTTTGCGATCAATTGTTCAATTCTTGGAAGCGGATACTGGTAGCTTCGAGTGACGCTGTTGAGCGCCTGGTAGCAGAAGACAAGTCGGTACTTTATGTTCTTCTTTTCATCGTGCTGACGGACAAGGAATCCGTATGTACTCCACGGGGAGGTGGACCGTGAGATGACACCGCGTTCGAGTAGTTCACGTATCTTTTCTTCGATAATGTCGATTTCAGTTGAGCTCATTGGGCGTCCTCGGACCACCTTCGGTGTGCTGTCTCCGACGTCGATGTGCATAGCAAACTTCTTAATTGTTCCTATGTCTGACTCGTTCCATGAGAATACTGAATGGTACTGATATAGAAGATCGAAAAGGCGTTCTTTGTCTGATTCTGATACTTCTGGGTTAACGTGGAACGTCTTTCGATGGAGCTCTCTGATTTCTTTTTCTTCATGGTTTATGGACTTTTGTTTAGATACTTTTGCAACAGGTCTCTTTGTGACCGTGACGTCCGGAGGGTCAAAAGGTACCATTTCGTCTGGGGATATAAAGTTTGTCATAAGGCCCAACCGTGTCTTTCTACACAGTCGCTTCGTTTGGTCCGTGGGGTTTAGGATTTCGACGTGGGCTGTCTTTTCCGTGACAAGTGTGTTTGGAGTCAGAATGTTTGATTTCCTCCAAAGTGAGGTCTGTGGTCGCACAACGGCTATCCTTCCATCAAGGTCCCCATCGGTTTCGATTGGGACCAGGACTCTTGTCCTCGGTGGTAGTACTGTGCTTCTGGCCAAGCGGACATACCATCCTTGGTGGATGAGGTCATCATGTACTTCATCTTCGGAGTCCGTGTCCTCTGTCGTCGCAGGGACAGCTTCTTCTGGTGTGGCTTCCGCTTTCCTTACTGGAGCGTCCTGTTCTGCTGGTTCGATAAGAGGTTTCCCATCTACTTCGACCAGAGATTCCACACCTAATCTTTTGAGGGCTTCTTGGTCTGGTGAGCATAAGGGAATGATTCCTAGAGGTATAGAATTCAGTGTAGATGTGGCGGAATTAATCCCTGCTCCCATCGTTTCAAGGAAGTCCCATCCTAGAAGAATGCCTGCGTGTGCCGGTTGTACCACAACAAACGGATACTTTATGGTGTGCTGTTGGATTTTTAGTTCAACAAGAGCAATTCCTTCGTGAGAAATCGTGTTTTGGGTAAGTGATCTGAGGATAAGCTTTCTTGGAAAATAACGTGGGACGGTGTCATCCACTAAGTCTCTACTAATCAAACTCAAATGGCTGCCTGAGTCTACGAGAGCGGTTGTGATCTCCCCTTTAAGTTGCACGTTGATCGATGGAGCGTCCTCCTCGAAATTGTGTAAGGTTTTGATCAAGATCCCGTTCTCAGAGTCTTTGGGCCCGTACTTCTTCAAATGCTGTTGAAGGGTCTTGTACATTGTTCCTTCCGGTTCTTCAGTGGTCTTAAGCGCTAGTTGACCAATGGAGGACCAGTCTGGAGTTTGAACTTCGACGTTTGCCGATTTTGGTAAAGTTTGTTTGGGGCCATCATCGGGAACTAATGTATCAGTGGAAGAGTTTGAATAGTAGGAACTAGAACTATCGTAGCTTGAACTGCTCTCTGAACTCAGACTGTTGCTTCGTCTTTTTATCCTTTGTTTGTTGTTAGATTGTGTATGGGATGGGCTAGTATGTGAAGGTGGGTTGGATGGATTTGATTGCGTTTGACGTGTCGTTCTTATCGGGACAGCGTCATGTCGCTGTCCCTGTCCTAGTTTCCCTGGTTCTGTTGATAGTTAAAGTTAGATGGGCCTGGGTTTTCGCGTTGTTGGCCGCCTCGTCCCTGGTACTGGTTTTCCTGTCGCATGTAACTTTGATCTTGATATTGCTGTAGAGGAGGGCTTCTAGTCCAGTTAGGGTTTCGGCCTCTTCCTTGCCATCCGCGGTTGTTGGGTCGCCCTCTGTAGCTTCCGCGGTTGCCCTGCACCCATGCGTTGTTGTCCCTCATACGTGTGTGGCAGTCACGGGCGAAGTGGTTAGGCTTATTGCAGTAATTGCAAAGGAGCTGGGATTGATTCCTTGCTCCTCGACCTCTTTGGGACGGACCATTCTCTCGTCTGACTGGAGTAAAGGATTGTTGAGCAGTCGGCGCTGGCGCTGCTTGGGACTCATAGGGCCGTAAGGCTCGGATTTTAGCTTCATCATCTTTTTGTTTTAGCTCGATTTCGCAGACCTTGCTTGTGAGAGCCTTTATTAAATCTAATACCTCAGAATTGTTAATCGACGCGGAATCACTAGCTTTTTCGTTTGTGTTCGTGCCTTCAGCTCTTGGCTTCGAGCACCGTTTCTCCTCGTAAGTACGTAGCAGAATCTTTAGTTCCTTCATGTCTTTCGGTCTCGTTTTAGTGTCGAGGAAATCCTGCACGAATGTTGGTAGATTGTTAATAATGCTGTCGACAACTTGTTGTGTTTCCATTCCTCCCCAATTTCCGTCTGTAAGGTCCTCTAATCTTAGTATGTACTCAGTGGCCGTCTCTGTGGGCATCTGTGGCTCGCTCAGTATCTGGTATATCATCTTTTCATTTGTTTTGTTGATAGGAGCAAACTGTTTGAACGTTTCGACAAGATCGTCGAAGGTGATGTTTTCGTCGTTGATCTCGTGAGAGTAAACAGAAAAAAATCGTTGCACATTTGCGTCTTGAAAACAGAGACTAAAGGCGTATTTAGTCTGCATGTCATTCCACTTCTTAAGGCCAGCGTAGTTCTTGAATGTTTTGATGAAAGTGTTGACTCGAGTGAGAGTCAGTCTTCCCGAGAATTTGGGCATAAATTCCATTTTGTCTTCGTCTAGTTCCTCTTCTTCAGTGCACGAATAATACTTGATAGGATGTTAGTTCGTCCTTCACTATTTTTCACGGCTTGTTCTTTCTGTGCGCCTTGAAGATCGCACTGTAATGTCTGAAGATTCTGATTTAGAGGGGGGTGTGTTGGGTTTTCGAAAGGTCTCGAAGTAGGCTCTGTATCTTGTTCGTCTTCAAGATCGTTGCTTCGTTCTGAACTGGAGTCGTCTGTTAGGTTGTACCAGTCTTCCGAATCTGGTGGTGGCTCATTAATGTTAAGTGTTCGTTTGTTGACCTTCACGTCCCGAAGAGGCGTGTTGACAAAAGCTATTTGTCTATTGGCTGTGATGTGTTCTCGGTTAAATACTGTAAAAGTGGTATTAAGGTCTTCTCCTGCATTTACTTCCTCTACTCGTGCTTCGTTTTCTTCGAAATGCACGCCGATTTGATCGAGAATGACAGGATTGATTGTTCGAAAAATTTGATACTGATTCCTAGATGGAATATTTGATTGTTTCACTTCTTGTACAAACTTTTTCCAAAAGTTGTTAGTTTGTTCTAGTTGGAGAGCTATCAGTTCCTCAAAATTAGAGCGCAAGTCTTCCTTTGGCTTGCCCTTGACGGCAGTTGCAATGCAGTTGCTCGGGCCGGGGATTGGGTCAAGATCTTGACCTTGATTTGCTTGGTTGGTTGTAAGCTTGTTTCTTTCTTCCTTCTGTTCTTCAATAACCTCTTGTGGTTTGATACCTACCTGATTTTTGTCTAATAAACCTCGTTCATTACTCGTAACTGATCCCTTTCTCTGACAATTTGTATAATTTATTGGTGTGCTTTGAGCGATAGGTCTGAATGATTGAAGTTGTGCAGCTTTTATGATGGGAGCAAATGATTTGCCTTCTTTTGTGACATGAAATTGGTCAAGGTTTCCTTCTAGATCTTCGACTCCTGGCTCGTTAATTGTGAGGTAGCTCGAGCTATCTTGTCCTTCAAAAGGGCTACTGGAGTTTGATGACGAGGACTTGATCGAGTATGGTTCGCGAGCTCGATCGAATATGTCGGATTTGTCTTCAGCCTCTTGTTCACAAAATTCTGCCAATTCGGGAGGAATAGGTGGTGGTGGAAATTCTGGTCTTGTAGTTGATTTGGTAAGTGTCGCTTTGCTTTGATTGTAAGGGACTAAGGATTTTGATTCGTCCCGTTCTTTTGTTTTAATTGCGTCAAATTCGTGCTTGTGAGGTGGGGTAAAAATTCTGTTTGTAAGACTCCTGAGGCCGCCTGTCACATATGCTAAAACTCCTTTCTTTGGTGTTTCAAATGGTATGTCACTCCCAGGGGATTCGTAAAATTTTTCTCGCGTGGGAGGAGCGTATGGCGTTAATGCTTTACTATTCTTTTCTATTTCAGGCAAGTCTGGTGTCTCTGTCTCGATGCTTTCATGCGTGTTATTATTTAAGCTTCTAGGACTGGCCAATTCAAATGCCTCTGCTAGGGTTTGGTTAGTAATATTATGATTGAGATTTTGTACTTGACCTGACACCGGGGTAGATGAGAATGTGAATGAGTCAGCGTGTCCTGCTGGACCAAATGGGTTTGACTTCCTTCCTGATGCGTCCTGGCGTCGTTTTTTAGCTACGTTTGAAATTTCTAGGTCGCCGTCAAATAGTAGGTTTTGTGAGTCACCTTCACCTTCCTGGGAATCTTGGTTAGGTATGTAATAGTTCTGTAAAAGATTAGCTGATTTGGCGGGTGATTGTGGGAGTCTAACACTGATTTCCGCTTTGTCCTTATTTTCACAATTATTTCTTTGTTTGTCTTGGTTTGTGCCTCGCACTTCAATATCGCTTAAATCACTTTCAGAGACTGAGTCTTCTGCTGCGAGTCGTCTTTTGAATTCTGATTTGTCAAATTTCTGAGGTTCGTCTCTCATAGAATACTCAGGTTTTTGTTTTCTGGTTCTTCTGGATTTGCGAACACGTATGGTCTCTTTTTTTGCACTTATTACTTTGTTGGTTGGGTTGATGTTTTGCTCGTTTGAACTCATTGACACTTTTGTGAGAATGTGTAGGGAAAAATGTTGTTTTTTTTAAAGCTTACACTACTTGTCTTAAAATTAAACTTTATGACGCGATATGGACTGGATACTATTTATTTATGTCGCACTTTGTTCGTCTTGCGAAGTGACCGTTGGTGTTCTCGATTTGCCCCAAAGTTTTTCTATTCACTTTTTGAATGTTTTCTATCTTTGCACAATTTTATTTT
>JAHZNI010000608.1:0-28805 GCA_027744415.1 Seira ritae
ATTTCATAAGAATTTTTTACTGGTGTCGGTGGAACATATTTCATGATGCATAGTTCTTATTGATTACTTAAAACAAGTTTGGGGCAAATTGATATTATCTTGTGGCCGTTATAATATCATTTACAAAAGTCGATTTCGTACATAACTTGCGTTGGGGTTGGGCTACAACGCACATATACTCACATTAGGGGGAACGTAGGTGCTACGCCGTCGCCGATTCTACACGGAATCGACTTGTAGAGTAGCTACTTCACTAATTATTCACTAGAAAGCTAATTATTTATTATTTGATAAGTCAACTTAGAATAATATGGGCTTAGGCTTTTGCGCCTGTCTAAAATAAATCCTTGCCCATGAATGACTGAATATTTATTGCTGCTGTTTCTGGTATTCTGGTAAGCAGTCTTGCTCATTCATACTTAAGTTTCGGTTTTGCGTCATCACTGTTTTCCAAAAATCCTATTTTTCCATCTTCCATTTTCGATTTAAGAAGTAATCGAATACAACAGCACATAATATGTCTTGGTCTAGCTCTGGCTCGAATATTTAAGAAACGAGCTGGTGACACTCCCTTCCCTTCCCCATCCAAGAAGATTCCTCAGAATGTCAGAAGCTAAAGAGCATTTTAATTTTATCAAGTAGAGCAGAGAAGGACTACTACAAGGTCCTGAAGAAGACGATATTTTGGTAATATGCGATGCATCCATGAATGCCCTGAATATCTGTACGGTTCTTTCTCTCTGCGTCTTCGTTATATATGTACTATTATCATCCTCAAAAATATTTCTCTAGAGATAAATTTCCCATCTCATAAGCCACGCCAAACCATTTCGTGGGCCATCTTAGGCAAAAAATAGACTTTTGCTTCTAAAAAAGTACTTTAAATAATCTTGTGAGCGAACAAGTGACTCAAAAAGACTCTAGAAATAGACGAGGAAAAAAGTCTTGTCTTGTGACTAGGTACTTCAAAAAATAACTCACTTCTTTTCCCTTTACATTCCAACTGCTCATTTGTGTCTTTCATGCAGCTTAAACTGAGCTAATGATGAGTATTTGTCTCGTCTTTGGAAAATAGAAAGAAGGAAAATGAAAGAGAAAGTACATACGTACATGTCGGTCCTCTTTTTTTATTTATGATGAATGATAATGAATAAATAGCATGGTCGGTCAAAGTCAGAGTCATGCATGCACGTTTCAAAGGCTTTGGGATTTCTTTTGTACTGCCCGTTTTTTATTAGTCGAGCATTTGACTACAAAAGTGAGCGTGGGCTTTTATTTCCTCAAAAGGAGATAATGTGTAATATGCCACGCATTTAATTTTGGCAAAACGGAAAAAAATTTCTTCCCCTCCCCGCTTTTCTACCCACCATACCAGTAACAAACTCTTGAGTCAGACCTTTTCCGTTTCTTCTTATTAATCAAAATCAATATCTCTATTCTCGAACATATAGGCACTTTGTCTTGGGAAAGCTTGATTACTAAACACGCATTTTCACTATTGATTCACGTCTATATTTGAAGTAGCTAAGCCAAGAATATTATTTTAGAGGGGGTTCAGGTTGCTTTCAGGGAAAATCTAATTATTGCTTTGAGCTCACCGCTGATGACTTAATTGGCTAAGAAAACAAAGTCAAGTGGGCACCGGGAAAAACTTGGCTTGATGCAGGTGTCTGGTGTCTAACCACTACTACAATAAAAACGGGTACTCGCTCCACTCCACTCACTGAGAAAAGTGAAATCTGTCTTCTTTCTTGGAAAATGGATGGAGCTTTAGGTTTCGCTATTGACTTAACGTTGTTCCTAGCACGTACATACATATTACAAAGGCACCACCAAAAAAGTTTGACACGCACTTCTGATTTTTGGGTTTTGAAATAATCTAGACATGACAGACAGTATCAAGTTTGTTCTTCGTTCTTCTAGGTTTGACGGCCTCACAAATTTTATGATATGATCCAAGGTGTTTTCATTTTCAGCGTTTAGAATTTATTGCGAATTTTCTTATATTCGCTGATGCCCTTTATTCGTTCCGTGGATAACACTTTTTAAGATGTGCCCGGCGCAAATTATTTATACCACACGATCAATCAACTGAACTCCCTTTTAGTTGAACGGGACCATGATTTAAAATTAATAAACGCAGGGATCTTTATGACATTATTTCCTTCCTTAGTTGTTGCATTGTGCATTCAATTGAACTGCTTAAGCATGCATGACATGACATGATGTGACATAGCACGCAAGAGTAGGAAGGCGTATTAAAATGGCGTGGCTTGTTATTGCCAACCTACTATACCTATACGACAACCAAACTAATTTTGTTTACCGCATGATTTCAATTAGAAGCAAGCTTTTATTGCTTACAACTTTACAAGTACAACGTGCTGCATTAGTCTAATAATAAAGCTTTAATTTCAAACTTTGCACGTGCTTAAAATATTAATGTAATTTTATGGACAAGTCATATACAATACTTTACCTACTCTTTGAGGCTCTCTCTGAATTACTTCCTCGGGGAAGATAAGGAAAACTTCTTGGGAGCTTTCATAAGCGACAAAAGTATGCAAAAGATAAAACACATGCATTACAATGATCTAGCAAGGTCACAACATTCTCCATACAATTTTATAAAACTAGAAGCATCCTCGTTAAAACGTGAAAATTATGATTAGCTTTTTCAAGATAATTATTTTTGCATGCAATGATTTAATGTTTGCATGTTAAAATTAAAAATACATTCCTCTACTCGATACCATCCTTGTCATGCACCCTCCACAGCAATTTAATATATTCATTATTTTTCAAGCCTGGAAACTCATTATCTAATTCAAACCAAAAGTTGTGCTAGTAAAAGCCCTGGATAAAGAAAGGTCTACATGAAACAAAGGTAAATCATATGACTTGACTTCCTTGACTTGAAAACGCTTCCAGTTATTGTAGCATCATCTTTTCAAAAATAAACTCTCCGGAAAAATGTTTGCCAACATATATTACTGCTTACTCCTTTACATTAAAGTATATTTAATTTACAAGTTTACTTCTTTATTGTCATTGTCATTCTCCATTGTCTTTTACTTACTCGTCAGTCCTCTTCCTTTCCCTTGCTTCGGGTGAAAAAAATATTCTTCCACTTTCTTATTTTAAATCTTCATACTTGCCTAGTGTGCCCTTCTAGTCAAAAGAAAATCAGCATTGAAATCCCACGTTCTGTTTCCTTTTTCTAGTCACATGCTTGGTAGTCAAGTCGTGCACGACATATTAATAATATGCAGCTGAAATATAGTAAAGAAAGAATAAAGCAAAAGAGAAAGTATTTTTTATACAACGGATGGATGATAAGGTTTCCAGGAGCTTACCCATCATTGTGTCTTGATCTATTTTACATAGATTAAGATGCGGATTAGATTTACATGGTTCTTTTCTTACATGATGCTTCCGGTGAATACGAAAGTAGAAAACAGCTTTCAGGGATTAGATTCCTCTGTGCAAGTGTAATGTGTAGCTCTTACATGAGTTTATTTATCTAGGTACATTATTTGATATACCAAGTCTGGTGAATTGGGAAATAGCACGTTTTAAACAGGAACTATGTAACTTTGTCTCCTAAACCCATGTCGTTCTTTTTGGTTTACTGACAATGGTTTCCATATGTATGCATGTACCGTGAATTATTGGGAAAGCGGTAGCGCGAAGGTTCCACTCACGTGGGATGGGAAATGGATGTTCTAAAACATAAATCACTACAAAGAAAAAAAATATCGTAACTTTTGTAGGAAAAAAATTCGTGGATAGAGAAATGCTGGACATCACATCAGATCCCAATTTTTTTATCAGATCCCTAGACACTTGGTTTAGTTTTGCCGCTGCTAAGGAAGGGAAGGTACGCTTTCTTCATATTTCCGTTGGATAAATTCTATTAGATTCTCATCACGTCACAAGAGGATACTTATGGACACTTAAATTCTCTCGGGGAGATGTAGTAATGTTGTTTGGGATGCGAGAAAAAGTGAGTGAATGAAGAAAGTGAGAGGGGAAGAGGTGAATCCTTAGTCTCTTCTGGAATAGTCTTGGAGTTCAAACTCGGGAGAAAATGAAGTAGATAGGTAGGTATGTATGTTCTTGTGGGCATTTTCGTGAGAAGAAGACTTGAGGCGAGGCGAGAATTTGTATATATTCAGTCTTCGTATTGTTTTGTAAACAGTATCATTTTTCCAGAACACAATTTGTGCCTCTGGAAGCGCTACTCTCTGCATAATAGATAGACATGGACAAATAGGCATTGAGAAACTCGAACTCGGATTCCAGATTCCAATGGAAGAAAAATTGATATGACAAGCACAGCAAGCAATCTGTCTAGCCAAACCCGAACCCGTAGATTCTCAATTCATTTCCACTCCAGTGTTCGGTGAATAAAATGGTGTATATGCATATGAGTTGTTGATGATGATGAGTGACTCTCTAATTCCTCACGGTATTGTGTTATTAAAGATGCAACTGAAGTAGAATTTCCTGGTATTTCCGGAATTCTCTTATGGTATTCAAAAAAGTATTTTTGTTTGAAAGCAAAAACCAAGTAATGAAGCAAGCGAAGAAAAGGAATTTTCTTTCGAGCAACGGCGAAGGCGAATGAGGTTAGAGAGGAGAACTTCCTTTGGTCGGAGAAGGTGGTGACAGATTCCGTAGACTAGACAAGATGGAAGTAATAATAAAAACTTGCCTTGTCTTCGCCGGGGGCATCACCATTTGATTTTGTAATGCATGAGATGAGTGGAGTGGGATCTTTGCTTTGAAGAATGAGAATCTCTGCCGTAGCTCATTCCAAGAAAGAAAATGAGGAGGGAAGGATTGGATCATGATCTTTTGTGATTACTTCGGGGCACGGAAACCATTTCCTCATGGAGGAAAGGCAATGGTGATGATGATGATCAGGTTATTGGTTAAGGATATAAAGGAGTAACGTAAACACGTGCCGTGCCGGTCGTGCATGCCTTCACGCGTGGCCAAATAGGATGAATGAGGAACTCTCTCTATCTTGCAAAATGTTTTGTTATTCTGGAAATAAAAAATTGGGTTGGTTGTGTGTGAGTGAGTGGAATTAGGCATTTTGAAATGAGAAAGCGGTAAAATTACGGGAACAGGAACCAGAGAAGGGGACATGAAAGGGGTATTCTGCTACTGCCATTTTTTATGTGAGGAGAAAAATCCTTCATTTGCATGGACATTTTCCTGAGAAATAAAACGTGAATGCAAAAAAATGCGATTTTTTTATTAAAAAGACTGATTTTAAAGAGCAAAGGTCAGCAAAACTTCCGGTTTTCCCGAAATATTTTTCAAACTGGTTTCAAGGATATTAAGTCATAGAACTGAATTGTGTGTTATCGTAATTTATGAGTAAAAACGGCAAAATTGCATGACATGCCAAGGTTTTGCGAGTAATTAGTAACTTCGCTACTTCTTTCATGGAGGACATTGAGTTCCATAAAAATATTTGTTCCGATTCGCGAAAGCACGGGAAATCCGAAAAAAAGCAAGGTCGGTCGTCATTCATATGAATGAAATCGGAAGTGTTGTTGCTTTGATTTAGCGTCAAAATACTTGAAAGCATTTTAACATGCTTTCTATGCTTTCATTATTGTGGTTTGCGGCATTCCACAAGACAAAAATGCGACGATAAAAATCTAGAAGGTTTATCCTAAATGCACAGTTTTTAAAACTACAATATGGCGTTATTTTCTGCCCTACAATCGCACATCACATCACCTTCGACGGAAGCGTAGTCTATAGAGCATTTATAAAAAAAAGTCCATGGCCATGGTAAATATTTAATCCAATCGGACGTTTTTATTGAGCTGCTTTTACAATGTTTGCGAAAGTGACAGTATCGATGGCCAATCCAGTCTTGTTTTCGATTCAGCTTCCTAATTGAGAACGACAAGCGTTTAGTGACGGCGGGTAGACATGAGACCTTGTGTGACATTCAAGAGAAGCACTTTTCCCGCAAGAGTAAGGATTCATGATCATCATAATGGCTTGCTTTAGTTTGCCTCGTCGATGGGATGTATTTTTAATCTTTGATTGGGTCGAGCCTGGCATGTTTCGTGAAACTTGGAAGTTTTAACGTCTTATCCAATTACCGATCAAGCCTGGGGAAAAATACCTACATACAAAGACATACAAGTTTTTATATATACCTTCGCCCAATCATTGTAATAAAAGCGGATGGGAATTTTAATGGGATCAAGGGCATTAACTGATCGAATCAATCTTAATAAAAGTCGTCATAAAAATAAAAGTCACCCGACAAGTCTTTCAGTCTTTGACATGGCATATAATGCTGCTGGTTGAAGGATATAAGAAAACTGCTTAATTTCTAGGGAGTTCCAGAGAACCAAAGAGTAACGAGACGAAAGCATTACTCGATAGCAAAATTAGTGCTCATATGCAATATACATTGCATGTAATTGCTTCATTGTTTTCATGACTTTTCACGAGAGTGGCTGCAGTTGCAGAAAAGATGTGATCGTGACATGATCAGAGTCATAATTATAGAATTCGAATCAGGCATACCTAGGTAATCCAAATTTTCAGGTAAAAATCAATTTTTCCCATATGATGTGATGGGGGGATCACTCCATCGACCCACTTATGCAATGCATGGTAGCATTTTTTTCCTTTTCCTCTAGCCTTATCAGAAACCGAATCTCGGTGAGTTGTAAGTTGTGAGTTGATCTAGGGAGAAAGCAGACACTTTAGATGAGCTCCTTGTCTCGTTGCTTCCAATCTCACGCAACCAGTTAACCATTAATTTCCATTAAATCCTGTAATGCTCTAATAATCTTAGGTACGGTACATCGCACACCTGCCAAAAGAGTCATTTTTCGGGTTTTTTTTGTTCAAACAAAAGAACAAAGTCTTGTTTACAATTTACTGAGCGAAAAAAACAGTGGACTCTGTGACTGAATGTGTGAGTCCTAAGTCCACTGGAAATTGTACATTATGCATGATATTGCATTTCCATTCTCTTCTATCTGGTACAGACTGGACTGTTAAAAAGCCCTAAAGCATTTTTTTTTACAAAAGCATGAACCAAAACCAAGTCCTATGTTATCTCTCAAAAACACTAAAAATATCTAGCGACGACCTACAGCCAAGCTTCCAGCAGAATTGGTAGCACTAGTACAACGAAAAAAAGTAAATAGATTACTTGATGTAGTAGCAAACCCACCAGTTTTTTTTTTGTTTTCGTTTCCTTTGTTCAAATCTCGGGATTGGGAATTTCAAGCTCGAGTGCTGACTCCGTTATGGACATGAAGACATTAAAAATCCAAGACATCGATACTTCCACTCTCCTTTGTTCATTCTTCCATTCTGCTTGGCTTTCTAGAGTTTTCTGCCTCACTCGCGCCTCGCATCCACGTTCTTTTAAAAAACGTAAAGGCACAGTCACTGTCCCAATCTCAATTCCCTCTCGTGTTCCTCAAGCTCTTCATATCTAATTAATTGTCAATTGCTTTATTTTTCCTCTGAGAAATCGGAAAAGACAGAGTCGTAATGATGGATACACAAGATTCATTCTGCATCAAGCGCAACCGAAACAGAACATTCAGGACCAACGACCAACCAAGATTGTAATTTCATTTTCTGTGTGATTTGTTTACAGAAACCATTAATTCATCCTATCTTCATCCCGGCTTGGCCATTGCACAGCCGTCATCTCCATCATCATCAATTCAGCGGGAGTGAAAGCGTCCCAGTCCCATCACATCACCGAAGAAAACAATAGAATCCAATCTATTCATTCGTCAGAAATAATTGAATTGCGCTAAATTCCGGGAACGGATGTAAATGCATTTGCATGTTTGAATTTTGCCGCGGAGAAAAGAGAAAATCCAAAACATGAGGAGTGAAAGGGAAACATGAAAAGGACATTTTGAAAATTGAGTTCGAATTAGAACATTCAATCAGCTTTAAATGAAGCAAAGACACAGCCCTGTATTCAGCTTTGCTATATATTTTTGTTCTGGAAAACGAAACGTTCTGGACTTCAAATTCATAATCTTATGGGAAAATTAAATTACGAATTAGAATAGCTTCTTCAATTATGCCAGGGATGATACTGCTGATTTATTAAAGTCCTTTGCGTCACGTCGCGTACCTTCAAGGATATAATAATGAAAGTAACGATCGATGTGTTTAGTGTTTTTGCTCATAATATAAAAAAGTAGGTTGTGTGAGATAATGGAGATGGTTCATTTTCGTTTCCATTAAGCGTTTTTAAGATTTCATGGAGCACTTTGTAAGCCCAACTACTACTTACTACTCTATTTATTCTAAATGTCAAGTTAAGGAAAATTCAACGGCTGCGGCAATCAATACAAATTTCAATCTTCTTGATGCGATTGAGAGCCATCATCCACGCCTGTCTCTTTCCACTTTCCCCATTCCATTTCTTATTGTTGCGACTGCAACCTAAAAAGTGAACAAGTGGACCACAGGGCTGAGCCAACAAAAGGTTAATTATAAATGACAACAGTGCCAACCTCGCTCTCTTTTGAGAAGAAATTGTTTCCAACGGAAAATAGTTTAAGTGTACCATCATCATCACCATCATCACCACCATCATCATCATCACACATTAGCTTCTCTGCCATACCATCATCCTCAGGGTTTTCCACTGCAAAGGCAAGGTGAAGCAACTGTCGTGTCGTGACCGTTCTTTTTTTGTGTGCTTTTAGTGAATTCTCTTTCTTTCTGCCCAAGCTCCATTAGTTCGCTGACTGATGATGAAGGTTAAGCGTAGAGTAAGTGTACAATGTGATGGTGAAATGCAGGTGGTTCGGGATCAGGTTCAACTTTCTACATGCATGCAACTCTGCCCAAAGCCAATGGATCTGTTGAAACAAGGGGATCTCTGCGGAGCCTGCATCGTTTATTTCTCCTTGTTCAGTGACACGGCAAGGCATCATTGACAACTCGCCGTTAAAAGAAGTTTTTTCTCTCTTGGAAATTTAGGAGAGCAAAAGGACCCGCATTTTAGTATTTGTGACTACTGCTTTCTCTTTGTTCTGATACACTTTCTGTTAGATTAATCCCTTGTTTATCCAGATGACGTCAGTAATATAAACCGAAGAGTAACTAGTAACTGGGAGCTCATTTTTTATCACGAGGAGGATATAATTCGTACACAGGGTCATAATGAGCACTCACCAGAATAATGCGAACGTTACCAGCTCGACAATCAACGCCCCTCCACCTAAGCCCCCATCAAGCCCTGTTAAATTTGGTGGAAACAAAAGCAAAAGTCGCCATTCATCAACTTCAGAGTCCACGACAGTCACTCCGACCGGAGGCAGTAGTGGTGGCGGTGGTGGCACTCTCGGGGGAATCGGATCCAGTGGGAATGCCTCAGGTCCAGATGTTATCGACAAGGCTCAGATTCGTGTCACTAGAAAGATCTTTAACAATTGGCGGTGAGTTCTATCTAGATTCTTACCCTGAAGTGCGTCATTTTAGTCATTAGAATTTCAAATGAAGGGTGAGGATGATGGTAGTTATGTTGGAACAATTTTGTAAATTAAGAATGAGAATTGAGAAAGTTTGTGGTCTGCTCGTTGTTTTCTGCTAGATCCGCATGCGGGAGGACGAAAGACAAAACGAAGGATTTCATAAGACGTTGGAAAACCCTACCTGAGAATCAATCAGAGTTTGAGACGAGTGGCGACAGTGAACATCAACATTCCATCGGTTCACCACATGGAAATGTGCTCAGTAGTTCGGCTGCCTCATCTTCAGTTCTAGGCAACAGCAGTATGGATCACTCGGGCTCTACAGGAGTGAGCGGGGTGACAGGTGCGGCTGGAAGCAATATCAGTGCAACGACCACTAGCGGAATCGGAACTGAGCATAGGTCTTCTTCAAGCTTCAGTAAAATTAGAAGCTTGACCAAAAAGTTTTCCCAGGATATTCCAAGTGAGGAGGTATCAACATCGTCTATCAACAAACCCTCAACTGGATGGACTGTTCACATTTGGGGTAACCTGAAATTTTAAATTCACTTCTATCTGAATATTTTATTTTGTTTTGCAAAATTATTTTTCCACAAATTAAGACAGACTTCGTGTGACGCGATACAGGAAAAGGTTTCCTTTCCCTTTTTTGTTTTCCTGCGCTTATAATCTTCATGTTTCATAATTCACTTTCCCTTGTGCCCATTTTTTTATGAATTTCTAACTTGGCAAACCTTACGTAAGCCCACTTCTGATTTGCATTTTTTCTTCATCATTCAGCAAACTTAAGAAACATAATGGAAAAGGTCGAATTTTGAATAATACAAAACTTTTCAAGCGCGATCCACGATCCGAAAATGAATTTTCCTGTTTTCACTTTTCGCAATCACCAGAAAAATGCAAAAGAAAAGACTAAAAAAGCTCCTACAGCATTGTTCCTATCTATTCCACCTATTAATTTTTATTTCACCTTCATCTTCATCCATTTTCTTTGCCTGGTTCATCTTCATTTCGCTCACTCTCCACGCGAAAACTTTTTCATTATCTCACCACCGCCTTTTCATTGGTTAGAAAAATCGGGAAAGTGAAAGCTCTTGCTGCTTTTATTGGGAAGCCTAAAACGTTCTAACATTTCTAAAATGCATGAAAAAAGGGGAGAAATCAATATTCCCTTCCGGTATAATATTTACCATATACACATCGAGACCAAGTGGCAGCCAAAAGGATGATAATATTATTATGATGTAATCGTGCATGACGCGTCATGCAAATGCCATGTAATGCCACATTGCTACATAACTACATACTTCACACCTCAAAAAATATACAATTTTTTTGGTTGTGGCCTGATTTTTTTTGTCGCCGATTCAGGTTCATCGGGAGTTTTGTACAGACAGCCAAAGAGGCAAGTGGTCTTTTCACGAGCCTCATTGTATTTTTTAATTATTGTAATTTCCTTTCAAAACGCCTTCACCTTTAGCATTACTCACGTCGTGTCAAACTCGAAGCTTTTTAAGGAATTAATGGCGAAATATATCATAGCTGACGGTGGGGCACCGCAGCTACAGCCACAATCCCGGAAAACAGGGTTTCGTAAGCCAAACCAAAGTCAGTGAAGTTTACCTATTCATTCTTCCTTAAATATTTTTGTAGCATCAATTTGATTCCTACCTTCTGTATTCTGTATAGTGAAAACAAGTTTGTTTACAGCAGGAAGGAACGGAGAAGTGAGAGGAGAAATTATATTTTTTCGCAATGTCGTGCCTCTATCCCTCCCACTCTTATCCAGGGAAAAGAGAAGGAAGTATACAATACATGCATATTGTAGAATGTGCATGCACTTACTTTCCTCCCCTTTCTTGACCTGTCTTGTCTTGTCTGCAGCAGACAGGATAAACTCCGTCAATAATATAAATGCTCGCGGGAAAAGTTTTACTTGAGTTTATAGTTCAAGCAAAAAAAAAACAACAATAACGAGAGGATGAAGAAAGAAAAAAATATAAGAGCAGCAGAGCACACACAGCCCAGCACCAACAAAAAAAAAACAACAATAACGAGAGGATGAAGAAAGAAAAAAATATAAGAGCAGCAGAGCACACACAGCCCAGCACCGACAAAACTTTCTTTTTTTTCAATAAAATATTCAAACCTGTAATGAGATTTCGTGTGTAGCCGCAGAAAAAGCAAAGCAGCAAACAAGAAGAAGAAATCAAGCATGTATTGTATTGTAACTTAACGATCGCTCTCAAGTTGGTTCCTTAGTGTTTCTTCCCTTGGCCTTTCCTATTTTACCTTTTCTCTCTATTTCCTTAAAGAATAATTTAAGCTGTGTTTCTGCTGTGCACTGCCTATGTTCTATAATCCGATCTGACTTAAACTGAAAATTTGTAAAACAGTTAGAAAAATGCAAAAAAAGGAAGGAAATGGAAATGTACTTTTTTCTTTCATTGCAAAAAGTGGTCAGGGAAAATTAAATGAGTCTTGGTCGGCCATGTATAGAACAGAGGGTACTTTCTTTCTTTCGTGCTTAGAAGACATTGCATTAGGTATTTTATTTTAAAGAAAGAAAACCGTCAAAAAACAAGAAAAGTCTTGCTAGGCCGCGATTAGGATTAGATTGGTTGGAAATGAGAGTCAGAGAATAAATACGTGGGAAGTAGAGCTTCATGAGTGAACGATTTTCTCGAACAGCAGGATACCCGAATATTAAGAAATTGAATGCTCATGCATTTTTTAGACACACTCTATTCTGGAAGGCAGAAGGAAAATAGATAATGCAGAAGACTCGTGTCATTTACTTCTACACAAATTTTTACGAGCAAAGAAGTGAGAAAAACAAAATAATGGCATGGTCTGGTTAGTTCTTTATCCGCTGGGTTCGTGAAAAGAGGTAAAAAACTGTTTAAAATTAATTTTAAATAAATTTCACGCCTCGTTCGTACCTGCTCTTGAACTGGCTCAAAAACTGTGTGTAAGTAGTCACAGTCAGTAATATTATTTTACGATTAAAGTGGTATATGTACGTATACACTTACCCATGTGCGAATGCAAATGTATGTAGTGAAAGAAAACAGTACATATCTATGAACTCTTTCCTTGTATGGAAAATAGAACCAGAAATAGCTTTTTCCTGTCCCTTGACTGAAACCCCCTTTTTGAAAGTGCGGACAAATTGCGAAAAGAAAACGCATTCGTACAAACGAGGAATGAGAAAACAAGAAACAGAAGGAAATCAGTTTATTCTTTGCTCGTGTTTGTGTCGTGTCCTCGAAAAAAAAACGTCTGCAGTATCTAAACCTAAATTAAATTGCATGTTTTTAATGGAATTTTACCAAAATAAAAAAAATGACCAAGAAAGAACTACCTATGTGCATTGCGTGCTTTTGGCGAACTATGTGCATGGTTTTCAAGAACGCGTGTCTATTTGCTTTTTGCATTAAAAAACTGATTGCTACTACACTGTTATGTATACTTTTTTGTATTTTTAGCCACTTATGTCCAAAGAGGACTGGACGATGAGGACTCGTTATCGACAAAGGAGGAAGAGAAACCTGACCGAGATCTTCTAACAGACTTTCAAAAGAACCAAGCTAACCCATTTCTTTCGACATGTACTAGATATGAACCACGATGATGTGATTTCAGCCGCCGACTTCGTAGCCCTGAACCAAGTACGTTATCTCTGTAGTTTAGCCCGTCCCATTCGCATTCAGGGGATATTTTTATTGTCCCTCCACGACCCACAAAAATATGTTTTATTGCGTATAAGCGCCTGGCGTGTTGGTTTGTTTTGGTAGGTTCCTGGCTAAAATCTATTACCTACATTGCCTTATTTGGCCTGCAGTTAAGAAGTGCCACTGACTGTGTGTCGCCCTGTAAATTTTCTAAAAAGATTACAGTGTAATAGACTTCCTGTGGTGGCTAGTAAAAGAGAATGCATAATAGCTAATAAAAAGTTTACATGCAATAAAAGCTTATTTTTAAACTACTCCTCCCACCGGCATGGCTCGACTGGCATCTCTAAGCTCCTGGATGAGAATTGAGAATTGAGAAAGAGGCTCTTGGAAAAATTCACACGAAGTGTTCATTAATCATTTGAGGAGAAATTGGTTCCCTCTCTGGGACCTTATTAAATTAAAGTTTGTAACGACACTTCTGAGAATGCCAAGCCAGTTGCGCCAGCCTATAGCAGTACATATGTAGTACAGTTCTTTCAAAGAATGAAAAGAGTATGAGCTAAAAAATTAGTGCTGGGAATACGAGTCGGGGAGGGCCATATCAACCACTTAATATTTTTCATTAGTGTTTTTAAAGCTCATTAATTTTACCGCAAGTATTCCTTCCTTTTTACCAATTTCACTGAACTTGTGCTTGAAGTTAGAGATCATCATTACGGAATGTCGACATTTCGGTCAGAAGTTAAAAATGTTATTATTATAACTATTTGCCGTAACTTGCTTGGGGCTTGGAGGAGTGGGATCGCGGAGGTTTCCATTAATGATACGATTTCAGGGGAGTTTTACTCCTCCCAGGTCATCTTGTGTAATCAGGCGTTTAATTAAGAAGTGCAGAATAAGTTTATGGAATACATAGTTTTTTTTAGCTTGCTGTGCTTTCACCAGACATTGTATGTATTTGACCACGGGCTTTTCGAATTGCTATGTCCTCTGAACAAATTTTTTGCCCGTACCTACGGCCATGTGCTACCTACATAGCTATCTATCCGGGACGTATGTAATATTATTCGGTTGCTTGCGTTTTTTATTTGTTTGTCCCACGAGCCTGTCCACAATTTCCTTTTTTCTGGAGTTATTTCATCGTTGAAACCCAGTCAGGGCAGGTGGCCAAACGTAACAATGCGATGAAAACGGTGAAACGACTGCAGTGTAATGTTTTCTATGGTCCTTTTACGACTGGAAAAAAGCCCATGGGACTCGCCTCTGAAGTCTATTTTTGTCGGACTGGCTTGGCTGGGCTGGCTGAGCGATACTCGTTATTTATTAACAGAGAATTGGAGTCATACACTGGAGAATGGAGAACAAGTGTAATGTAAACATATTATGCTTTCAATCTCCACAGTTTTTTGGGGTCATTCACGAAGCATGTCATCATGCAAATAATATAAATAAATAGGAACGTTATGCTCATATGTATTTATTTGCTTTTCATTTGTTCCTAGCTAATTATTTTGTCTGATTTGACAAGAACAAAGGGGTGGCCCGGGAAAATGTCTTGGATGACATTTCCGATTTTCAAGAATTTCAGTTGCAATTTTCACGAATTGACCCATGAGTGAAAGAATTGCTCATAAAATGAGCTGAAAAAAGAAAAGCAATATATTTATGTCTGTCAAGAGAAAAACTCTAATGTGTACTTTTTATAACTACAAATAAAAGTCAAGCATTTTTACCTGAAGAAAAAAACATTGACTTATCATCTTGCCAAAAACGGCACGGTTTTGCCTCCTTCACTAGTCAACTTGATTTTCCATTCATCACATATTTTATTCATTCCGCTTGTGTTCTGTCAAACTTTGTCATCGTCATCATCATTCTACACAATAGAAATGCTCGAGAACATTAAAGGAAATCCTCAGAGGGACTGCTGAGATGCCTCTCTTTATGTGAAGTACATAATGCCAGGCTTAGGTCTAAGAAGTGGAATGACTCCGAAAATGGAATATATTTTCCCTTGAATGGTTATTGACATAGCTCCGTGTTGAACGCTTATTATCGATGATGATTACTTATTCTCGTCGCGCACATGCAAAAAAGCACGATTTAAAGACGACGACAACAACACGACACGCATATCATATCATAATATCCTACCTATATCTTCATCATGCATTCTCTTGCTGCGCGCCAAAATAAATGCGATGCGATACTGAAATAAATGCAATTTAGAAGCAACTTCTAAAAAATGTGGCTGTGTGACTCCATTTCCATTTCACGTCCTCGTCGATCACTGCTCACTCCTTGAAAGCATTATGGCTAGGCAATGACATTGCGTGGCAATGGCATGGCTTGACTTATATTTTTTCACTGGTGGAGATGGAATATATGTAGTAGGCAGGACTGGAAGCCCCATTTATTTCATGGTTATTGCACGTCTCTGGCGCTCAGGAAAGTAAAATGTAGGAGAAGAAAGGTAATCATATTTTTTGTTTGTAAGTTAATCGCAAATCGATGATTATCATCACAGAACACATATGCATGTTAAGTTCCACCCCTGTCCTTACCAATTTCTTTGCCTTTGGCATTCATTCAGGAAGGCGGGAGTGGAGTGGAAATGAAAAAAACTGCTATGAAACAGTAATGTGAAATGTGTGGGTTTATAAAAAAAATGGCGCATTTTTTCCCATGAAAGAAAGAAAATCGGTTTCATTTAGAGTGGGTCGGCTTTTGTTCTCTACTTTGCTAAAGCTATTGTTTTTTTTGCCTCATAGAGAATCCGACATTATATCGAGTGGTCTCCTGAATGTATTGAGTTCCACATTTTGAAAGAAGTCCATTCAGGATTTCTCGAGTGCTTCCTCAACCAGCCGCTGGATGAATGCTCTGACATGTATTACTGCGACAAAGAGAAAGGTACGTGTAAATTTTATGCATACCTACCCTATGATAACTGTAGGAAAAAATGATCTTGACTTTTGAACAGAGAATAAAGCAGATTTTTTTCCTGACGTTTTGTCACGTTATACAGATTTTTCTACTCCAGAATTTGCAAATGCTCACTTGAAGCTCAGAGTAAAGTTGGGAAAGAGGTAGTAGAACTTAGGTAGGTATTGTTCACAAAAGCTTTTCCTCACGCACAAAAATTCCATCGACTACAAAAAATGTCCTATTTTTTCCGAGTGTACAAACATGCTTTTACTTTACGCAATACCATGAAAAAATATTGAACTCATTTTCTTCACCTTGTCAAACTGACTGGAGCCATTAAGGCAGAGTTGGTAGTTTATGTAGTGCTCCTATTGCTATTATTATTGCATTATGCTTTACTGACTGAGATGGGAGGAAAGAAACAAAGCCAAGGACTTGCAGAAAAGAAAATGGCTTTGCTGAAGGCTGGCTGGCCAGGTACACAACAAAGTGAAAGTAGTTTTTTGCTCACATATAGTTTTTTTCGCTAATGTGTTCACACCAAGTTCAAGCTTAAATATCGGGTTATTGGACAATGACAAGATATAAATAGGTTTATGAAGCTGACAAAAACAGAAAACGAAAGAAAAAGTCGAGCAATCGCTTTTGTTTGAAGTAAAGTAAACATGTTTATTTTATTCATTTCTTCTGCTATTGACTCTGCTCAACAGCGAGAGCGAACTAAATATAACATACCTATACTTCCAAAGAGCTAAGTAAGGCTTTAGAACTAGAGTTGAGTTGATATATATGTATGTATGCACATAAAAAGGAAGAAAAAGGTAGTTCCCAAAACTCTGTAAGCCAGTATGATTTTGCTGTTGAGAACTCTCGCCGAATAGTTTCTACATTTGAACTTTCAAGTGAACTGAAATGAAATACTAAATAATATTTTGGCTTAAAGCCAGGCCAGCATAAAAGCAAAAAAAGATTTAGAGTTTTTCAGAGAAACTTTGCCGTCGCTCCTTTCACCCATGCATGTAGGTATGTGATAGTTCTGTATATTTAAAAAGGCTAATGGAAGCTGAAAAGCTATTTGTACTTTGTTAATTAATGAAAAAATGGGATAGGGATACTATATTTTAAAGTGCAGCCCACATCGAGTTAATTAATTATCGAAATATAAAGTGAATGAAAAATGAAAATGCTTCAAGGCTGAGGTAATACCCTTGTCTAGTTTAATTAGAGCGAGCATTTGCAAATTGCAAGGGAATCTATGCATAGCGTGCGAAACTAAAAATGTACTACCTACATAATTGACCTTCTTTTAGAATCACGGGAGCATGTGAACTTGGACGAGTGGCTAGACGTTTGGGGCAAACTGCTACAGAATGCCCGAGCGCTCGGCGATCTTCCACTGTGGTTACAGTATTTTCCAAAAATTCTTTTCCAAGTTATTAATAAATCTGGTGAGGAGCTCAGTAGCCACTATGTATTGTCTACATTTTTTTGTAAAGAAAACGAAATAATGCGTGGGTAAGAAGTAAACTGTTTTGTTTCAATAAAATCTCTTCACAGGTTCCCAGCACATTTCAAGAGAGGAGTTACGAGCTTTCTACACAATGTTCCTGGGAATCGACTTTCGGGTTGTGAATGAAACGCTTGATTCCATCTACAATGCTATGACGGATGTAAGCAGAGTATATAATATGTATACACATTTTTCAAGTAAAAAATCAAGTGTGCCGAATATCTATCTATATAAGGTGAGAAAATCAAGCTCATGCTGTGCCGCGGTTTCTGTGTTTATTCTTTAGGGCGGAAGGAATCCAATTAACTATCGCTTATTCAAACTCTGCTTTGCAAACTTTCTCCTGGGAAAGTTCCCTCATGGTCCGGGACAGTTTTTGTTTGGAATAGTCAATTCCCAGAGCTTGGATTGCTCCTTCCCAATCGACTACAGTGCTATGAATACTCCATCTACGGATTTGAAGGTTTATTCTCCGAAGGATCATAGTAGAAGATCGGTTATAGTCTAGTCTGAGAAAGTGAGATGGCGGGTGTGCATGGTTATGCTTGCGCTGTGTTGTTTTGTGAATACCTTCGCTTTAGGTTTAGGTTCCTACCAAGCTTAGGGAAAGTTAGAGCATGGTGCGGTGAAAGTAAAAAGTTCTTTGGGTATCAAAATTTTTAATCAAAAATAAAAAATAATCATGTTAATGTGAATTTTTAAGAGAGAATTTAGCCGACAGATATCGTTTAATGAAAAAGAGTAAAGCGTAAAAATCGACATAAAATTACATTTCAATGTCCCAGTGTGATATTACATTAATTACATTATGTATGCATGCATGTTTTATTCTCAGTGGCAATTGGCTCTTACCATCTTGACGTTACAGGAGAATTTTCTAAAGTTATACAATGAATGCATTTAGATTCAGAACAGACATCTTGATTTAGAGGAGAAGATTTTAGAAATTTTAAATTGACTTGAAAATGTAAAACTTACTATGTATATGAACTACATACTTAAAGTTATTCTATTCTTTCAAATTAGAGAGCTGTAGTAGAAATCTTAACCTTATTATACGTAATGCTAAGTCGAAGATTTCTACTTATCTATTTACCATACAACGTATATTATATACCTAAGATCATAATGCCCGATTCTGATTTACTTCCTATCCAGTTAAGTATTCATACTCTTGGTTTTAAATTTAAAGTAGATCTCTTGATATGCCTTGTATTTAGTCAGACCTTATATCTTCCAGATTGTCTTCAGCTAATTATTTATACCGGTTGTAATCGCATAAATTATTAATTATTATTGAACAATAGATCTATTTATCAAACAAGTTGCTTTTATTTCTATTTGTGATTTTCAATCACTTGTAATTTTTATGTAATTGAATAATATAGGGGATTTTTTGTTTTCAATCTCACCACATGGTAAAAACAATGGTCCAACTGGTTCTGTGCAATTCAAACAGCTTATTAAACTACCAAATATCCTCGCACTACTCTTTTATTACCTGCAGATTGGTCCCATAGCATATCTTATAACTAAAGGTGAATTCAATTAAATTATTTTGGAATTTGTAATGGAATGCTTTGTCCTGATAAAAATGCTTTATGTGATCTACAAAATTAACTTTATGAATCTATGCTGCATAACTAGCATCAGCAATTTTTCATAATTAACTTAACAAACGAAATTTTTTTGATAGAATTATTGTTTTCTAATTTCTTTGGTCAGCTGAACTGATCGTGAATGAATCCGGAGCATTTGCCATCTCTTGTCTTTTGCAATAAAAAGAAAGGTATTTAAAGTCACATCGATAAACATATTAAGTATAAAAAAAAAATGTTTTAAGACAACTAACGAACTCCTTACTCAAAGCTAAAATGCTCTACCAAAATGTACACAATATGTTTTCTTTTGTTTGCGGTCCACTTTCCGAAAGAACTACTTCATCATGAGCCTTAAGCGAAGCCTTTAAACTTCACTTTCACTATACTCATCATCCGCACTTACCACGGAAGCTTGATCAAGGCTATCCCTTTCAGTGCACTCCTCGGCGATAACAGTTTTGATGCCTTGGGCAATGTGCAATAACAGTTGGTCTTTCCTTTTCCTTCCGCAAAAAAGAAAAGACTGATACAGCCAATTTTCAGAGACGTCCAATGTAACCCATTTAGTATCTCTGGTCCAGACTTTTGCATTACGATTTCTTCCATCACGGCGGATATTAACATCCTCATCTCTGGAGTACAGGGATGTTCGACTACTACTGGCCCATCCAACCCGTATTAACAAACCAATTGTTCCGAAAACAAGTTCGTAGCATAACCACAGGTAAAAGAAGGCGCTCGCCAAATACAAGAAGACATTCACAAACAGGACGCATCCGATGGCCCGCTCCTCTGTTTCCGACCCACTTAAGCTGATATAAATGAATGACAATTCAAACTCATTAGTTGTAACGCACATCAATCCTCATATGCATAAAAAATTACATGAAACTTGCTTACCTATCGGTGTTCAGAGAGTAATGACACTCGGTCAACATGGGGAACACTTTGGTGTTTGAGTACACAAGGAATGCGTGCCATTTCTCTTCCCTCCATAGGGCATGTATCCCTTTCCATATCTTGGAAATCGACATTTCCCCATTCGTCAACAGCGTGAACATTGCATAGTTAAGAAGAAGTGGCAGCATAGCTGCTAGATGCAGCAAGATCAGCCTATATCCAAGATGAGCGAGCTGAAATTGGAATGAAATGTTTGTTAAAATATCTTCACAAAAAAACGCAACCTATGTATAAATATAAATACAAATTAATTTTAACAAAAATACTGATAATATTATACATTTCTTACTCTTGTTTTACCCAAGCTTGCCCTGATCGCCGCTTTCTGTCTGCAATCACAAAGATTTCGAATAGACTGCATAGTATTGAAAAACGCTCGAACTTCTTTGTCATTGACGAAGTCAGCGAGGATGATGAGGAAAAATCCAAAAGTTAGGATGTGAAGCATGAATTTTAGCAAGGCCTCCTGAACCTCAGTACGGTAGTGGTAATCATCATCTGAGCGTGGAAGGGATGAGTTTTTGCGAATTCTTTTGGGATCTCCAACATGAGAATCCAAGTTATTGAATTTAAACATGGAATCCTCATCAAATTCCGTCATTGAAAACATGTCTAAAAGCAATATATCAAGTTGTTAAATATACTTAATAAGTACTTAAGCACTACTGCTGCAATTGTCTTAACCCTCGATAGCCTTGTTAAGAGTACTTTTCTCATACCTGGATATTCGAATGGGGTCATCCGGCTGTCAATGCAGATTTCTTCCAACCTGTGACACACTGGTCCTGGTGAGGGCGCGTCCATTAAATACTTTTCCCTGCAAGCACAAGCAAATGGACGGCCCAGTCGGTGCCCTACGGAAACCCAGAGCATCACCACCAGAAGCTCTATTGCTACGTACGGGGCTGTCTTGATTGATCCCGGAATAAAGCACCGCAACATTTTTCTTAAGAAAATTGTTCTGAGAATAACCAGTGAAAATTTAAAGAAAGACTAATAAGCCCTTTTAATTTAGCTGTTAAGTTTTAAACTACTATAGCTTTAAAGTTTCTTCCGACACTGTTGCATACTATCGGTTCTGAAAAGAATTCAAATTAGCATTGATATTCCATTCACTCCAAAATAATATTGTTTAACATTAGCTTAACCGAGAGCCAAAGGACAATTACACCCTGACTCTGTTCCGTGGAAGAATGAAGGAGAGAACAACACGATACCGCAACCACAGTGCCAAGTTCTACCGTACCAATAAATGCGATGAATTCATCATCAATGCTTTGCAACATTTTCTTACTCCTCCATGATTTCCAGCTCAGGTTATATATGTATGTGTGACGATAACTTCATTTTTTGCAAGCTTCTTCATTCCGTGAGCAGTAAAGAAATCCCACCAGTGTGAGACAAGAACAAATGAGATCGAAGACAAATCTTCAAATCACGGATATTGCTCTTGACTCATTAGATTACACTAGTTACTGCTATAGTTTGTCTGTATCTGTATCGACCAACCAAAATCATTTGTGCAGGAATCAGGCGAGGGCGAGAGTACCAAAAGGAACAAGAACTCCTGTCGCCTTATGACCATTTGTGTACCGCTCCAGATTTTCAGATTCAATAAAGTACATATTATTCCAAGCACACATCGGACCGCATACAAAATAGGGACATGCTCCTGAAATATTCGACATTGATGGAGAAGAGCAATTCATGAGAGCAATTATGTAAAGCGCTTAATTCTAACGGCAGCTATTCACAGAAATCACTTTAAACTTAACAAAGCATCCCTTTGTTCTTTCCCACGAGTCGAGTTAGACTTAACTTGACTCGACCATCCGCACCACCATCATCTTCTCTTAACCCTCTGAAATAAAACTTTAGATAGACAAACAAGTATTTAATTGCATCTCACTCAGCTTTTCTCAAGATGCCATGCTTCCATTTAAAACAACATACATACTTTCATTATTCCCTCACGACTCATTTTCTTGGAGGAACTTGTCTGGGTAAACGTGCCTTGCACCTCAAGCGATGCTATTTCAGGCCACTTAAAAATAAAACAGGGGTACCCAACATACGTCCCTTTTCATGATCCTAGCATCCATTTCATTTGATGATGATGATCATGATAGCAAATGGGGAAAATACATCCTTCCGCTCCATCCATTACCTACATGATATCAAACAAACACCCATGCCATGTGCGAAATTGAGAGGTTCAAGTCCGCAGATGGCAGAATGCCTCAAAAATGTGGAAAAATGCCTCGTGAAAGTTAGAGAGGAAGAAAAAAAATTCCTGTTGGAGAAGGCAGCAAAAGCTGTAGCTGTAACATTTTCAGTATCATCATCACCATCATGGTTTAGTTACATGACATGACAGCTATATCGCCTAGATTCCCTCAAGTGTGATGGGTATGAGCAAAGGTATGTGTGTTTGGCGTTTCCATAATACGATAAGAATCACTTTTCCAGGGCGCCATCCAAAATCAATGTCTTCGGTAACAAGGTTCGTCATATCCATTAAGCAGAACATTTGCAGGCATGTGTGTGACTGAACCTTGCCTTCAGAAAAACGACGCACGGTACACACACCACACGGGGTTTTTCCGTTTTCACCCATCCCAATCCATTCCATTCAGAACTAGTCATTCATGTAACTACATGTGAGCTGAACGATGACGACGCTCCTCTCTTCCTTTTTTTCGCCGACACGACAGAACGATCAAGGGAGAAAGCATGGACGTGTACATGCGGGGAAAACAACAAAGTTTCTGGTAGAATGCATGGCACCATCCTCGAGACATTTTGTCTTCCTTTTTTTTCTTCCAGCTTTAATGCAAAAAGAAAAAAAAGAATGTGCGAAAAGAAATCGTGCCATCTTCAACGAAGATTATATCCATCCTCTATATTTGACTATTTTTTTTTCTCCGAGACAGAAGTAAACCATGTTTTCCGCCGAAAGTAAAGAAACTCTCATCATCATCACTATCACCATCAGGACTTTTTATACAGTGAAAAGTTTCCAGTAAACATTGCCTTTTTTTATTTCGCCAGTATTTCAGCAACTTCCTCAGCCACCAGCACCAGCCCTTTTTTAGTTGGAAAATATATGAATTGCAGTCAATTCATGCATTTTGCATTCAAGCAACCCCTCTCTCAATTTTTTAGCCTTCCTCCTTTTACCTCTAAACGACCATAATAACAACTCAACATTTTTTTGTTCACTCACTGGAGTTCCAACTTCAGCCCGCCGCCGCCGCTAAACCGGAGAAAACATATGCTTTGCTTGCTTCAGTCTTGTGCACTGCCACTGCCTGGAGTGTGTGTACTGCCCCAACAAAAAGCAAAGAGGACGGAGAATTTTCCCTGGATTCTTTTGGAGGAAAGCCCCGTGAGAGTTAGTACCCCGCTTGTATCACACTAATACTTTATCTAAAAAAATCTAAATTTTCTTTAAAGCCTTAATGCATGCATGAGCTGACTCAAAAGAGAGAGAAGAAATATTTGGCTTGGCAGGTTTCAAATCCCTCGTCAGTCCACTGCCTTGTCGGTGCAGTACAGTACAGTACCATCCTCAGTACTTTATATTTATTCTCCTTCTGTTTCCTTATCGGATTTTCCCTTCTTAGAACGCATACATTTTTCATGGGGACAACGCAATATTATTCAGTTCAAGTTGCAGTTGGTCTGTATCACCTTTACTTCATTCGAATGACAGCTAGAAAAACGTCTTTTTTCATGAAAACCAAAAAAAAATCCCTTTTTATTCATCCGCCGTCCAAGCCATTTCACTCGCCCCATATTCCAGAACTGTTAGAGATACCGGAGTGAAAGCAGCTTTCTGGGACGCTGTGTCCGAAAGAAGAAACAGGAATTTTTTACACGCACTCCAGTTTTAGTACTCTCCGTACAGTATTTTTATTCGCCTTCCGTGTTATTTTTATGATGGCCGGACAGTACAAAAGGAAGGGAAAAAGTGTGGATTCAAGATTCTCACTTCAAAGGCAGATTGCTCCCGGCGTGTGAAAAGGAGATGCAAAAGGAAGCAGTGTTGTGGACATGGTTTGTAGTCTAGTCGTAAACGTTTATGAATTACAAGCACGTGTTGAAGTCAACGAAAGAAACGGAGCCATTTAGACAGAAATGTTCTGAAATAGCGGCATTCCTTCTTTACGACTTAAAGTGTTCCATGTGCCGTGTAAGTACACTTGTACTGTGCAGGACTGAAAGTCGAAAGTGGATTGAAAGGAAAAACATGTCATGATATTTTATGTCATGTCAAAGGTTATTCATTTAGTGTCATATAAAAATCCCTCTCAAAGTGCTTAACTCACTCCCTCGAGATCCCTTCCTTGAAAGGTGACGCAGCCCCGAGTAAAACTCGGCTTGTGAAAGTTTTTCGAGAAAGGTGACAAGACATGATTTGGATCCGATTCAGAGAAAATTAGATTTTTTCGCAAGGATGGCTTAAAATTAGCTGATGAAAGCAAATGTTAAATCAGTGGAAGTGCATTTGTGTCATCGTCATCATCATAATATCATGCCCAAGGACAGATTCGGTGAAGAGTGAGAAGCCTTCAAGTAGTATTAAGTGGAAAAGCTTTTTCCAAAGTCAACATTCACAGTGGAAGAGTATTATAGTGCTACATAATATTATTAGGTGTTGTAGTTTGTTGTGCATCGTGTAGCTAAAAGGCATGACAAAGAGTCGTCGACATCGGCATCATAGAAATGCTACTTGAAATTTCCTTGACGTAATAATATCTTTATCGCAGCAATAATAATTCTTCTTTTGATGGTTTATGGCGACAGCAGTCTTGTGATAAGGGAAAGGAAATACAAGAAACTCAACACGACAAGTCTCATGAGATTACATATTTTACCTCTATTCTATGCTAACAACTCAAGGCAATATCATGCATCGTGATGACATCATACGTAATATAAATATGATTCGATAGCATCAGTGATCGTGATTACTTGTGCAGACACATGAGGACCCTATCGTCATCCATAATAGGTACCTTAGGTCAACAGTCAACATTTCTCACGGTATGAAATCAGAGTCATTGTTTTACTATAGCCATTTAGATAAGATGCAATCGTATTGAAAATTAAGCCGAAGTATTTGTGTTCTTGCATAATTTATTAATTAAACTCGGAAAATTAGTTATTTCATTTTGTATTGTACTAGTTCCTTCGCAAACTGAATTGTTTGATGTAGACTTTTAAATCATCTTTGAATTTCTGACATCATCTCAATTCCCAAACGTCCTCCTTCTACATGCTCTACACCATTAGGTATTTATGTCTATTCTAAGAAGCCACTAGGTTCTTTATGATTCAACCAAGCGAAAAAGTTAGCCGCAAATTAAGTTAAAGCAAAAAAATCATAAATCACATCCAACCAACAACTTCGGTAAACAAAATGGGAAGAAAGTTTTTCTTTCATTGGCATGAAAAACGTGAGCGTAACAATGTAAGCCAGGGAGAAAAAGAGTTGTTCATAATGTTGCTGATGCTTTTGAAATTCATATTCATAAGTTCCGTTTGTTTATGGGCTTAGGCTTACCCTGCCAAATGACTCAGTCGATGATCCGCAATTTTTCTTGGAACATCTTCATAAACACAGTATGATTACGTTTATGATATAAATGGCAATGTCGTTACATTAAGTAGAGCAGTTTTTTATCCCAAAGTAATAGCGAAATGAAAAATTTAGTTTTCATTAAATTAAATTGCATGCAAAATACATTATGCTTGTTTAATGCTTTAGAAATAATTATTGTGGACGTGCGTGCTCATTGCTCACAACACAAAAATTTATATTATTTATATTTGTCATGTCATGTTTTAGAATCATTTCCATAAATATTTACTGTTTACACTATACACAGACGGTGGCAGTTCTGTTTGGATTTAGTTTCTGGGAATACTACAAACTTACGTACTACATACTTACTTAAAGGATTAAGGTTATGGAATGTATGTATATTAAACCGAAAGATTAATAACTGGAATCAAATTTTTATTCTTAAATCAATCATGAATGTCAATTAAGTGCCTACTTCACCTGCTTAGGATAAATTTTTCGCTGATTTAGAATTTCGTATGCAAACCTTTGATAGAGGCTAAGCCGGGATCATTTATCACGCACATATAACTTCAGACGTGAGCCTGACATGACATTTCAGTTGCGCCTATTGCATCGAAGAAAGCGAAAGCACCGTAGTCTTAAAACCTCTGGCCTGAAGTGCTTTGCTGACCAAGTCACTTGTATGTATTACCATATTATGCAGCATTAGCATTACTTATGTTATCATTTTTTTGAATTCACATTCCACAGAAACCACATTCAGGCAGCCTACATGCGCTTAAGTGTGTATGCAAAAACGTCAGTCCTACTCTCCTCAGTCCCCATCAACTTTTGCATTTAGCGAGAAACAACAACCCTCAATTATTCGGATTTGAATTTCTTTTGAAATTGAGAATACATTTACTCGAACTCTTACTCTACTCTCCGAAACATCTAGAGTTATTACCGGAGTTTATAATTATTGTTCCCGAAATATCCACCAACTTCCTCTCCTGTTCCATGAACCATCCAGTCCGGGAGTAATGCAAAAAAGCATTCAACAGCCTGAAGCTAAACCTAAACCACCGCACCACCACATTTTTTGCATAATGGCCCTCGTTCCTTCCTCGTTCCTACTTACCTTCTGTATTCCGTATTGGGCGCGTCATGTCATGCATGCGGAGTGTCATTAGATTTTATTGATATTATAGACCCAACACAAAAGAATGGAAGGCGTAATTTTCTGGTCGTTCGCTTCCACCTCTAAAAATCTAAACCAAACAAACAAACGCAGTCTAGTGGACTAGCTGACTGGAGAAGGCACTACTGCAGCAATGCTAGAATAAACGCAATATAATTGCATTGAATTTGTATTTTGCACAATTCAGATTTACTAAAAGTACGAGCTCGAATGAATGGAAATGACGAAGAAACAGGGATATTTTCTATGAGGGAAAGAGATTAGTGGGAACAAGTTTTTAACAAGCTTGCTTGCCATCAACGAAACCAGAGTAGATAGGTATAGCGCCCGTTAATAGAAGCAATATCAAATCCAGGAAAATAGAGGCTGAGTGGAGAAGGCGCATTAATAGTTCTTCAGTTCTTCTAGATGTGTAGGAAGGAGCTGGTATGGTAGGAGTTGTAATCAAGAAACCACAATATTCATCCAAAATGACTTTTTTATGCTGCTCCTTGTCCAAAAAGTTAACTTTCCTTTCTCCGAAAATTTTCCCTCCCCGCAATAATTTTGAAGGAGTAATAATAAACATGAAAATGAAAATAAGTTGATAGGCACGTTATTCTTTTGAGATGGAAAGTGTTTTGCAGTCTTCTTCTTGATTTGACTTGTTCTTTTGTGGTCCCAAGTTAAATAGCTCAAACTGGCGTGGAATGGTATGGCATGGCTCGGCTGTATTTCGCGAAAGAAAGGCTGTTGGGATTTTATAAGTTTGGAGAGATTTATGCATTATTTACAGGAAAGACTTTGAGCTACCTACTTACTTGGCTTGTGAGAAGGCTCACAAGAAAATCCTTCATAATATCATATACAAGCACAATATACAACAACAAGGAAATACTATAATGTAGCTCGGCCTACTTGACAGGGAGCTGGTGATGATGATGAGCTGTCACTTCATTTCCTTGTCGGATGTATTTCTACCGCGTACATATGTACCAATTCCAAACAACACAAAACATCAGAGTAAAACTTGTTATAATTCGAGCGCGTAATAGCTTGAAATTGAAGTTGTAGTCGAGCATGCAAACTTAAACAGAGAAAAGAAAGTGGAAAAAAATTAAAGATGGAAAGTTTAAGCAGGCAGTTATTCAATACAGAGTTTGCTTTATAATTTACCCAAAATATTCACTGAACCAAAAGGGAAAAGGGAAAAATATAAATTAACTCTGATCTCCTCTAAACGTTCCGAAGTATGTAAATTTATACATTCATCCTTCGAGAAAAAAATGTAATTGATTTTGAATAAGACGCAAGGGAGTCACGATGATGAAATGGAGACGCTACGTTTGACGATGTGTTCTGAGCGTTTTGACGTTGATTGTCGGCTTCATTGTCTGTCTTCCTTCGGCATCTGGAGCAAGGAGCAACAGCAAATAAAGTACTTGTGAGCAATACGAACATATAAAGAGGAGAAGGATCGTTCCCCTGTGCGTGAGAAGGATACATATTTACAGGAATTTTTTTCAAAATATTAAGGGAATAAGTATAAGGCTGTAAACATGAAGGAGGAGGCAAAATTGATTGTAAATACGTGCCTTGGACTATTGAATTGCTTTGTCTGCTCAATGAATTGCAAGCATGCATTTCAATTTTTCCGGTCATTGAACTCTTTCCAAAAAAGGAAATCTCGGCTTTTTAACTAATGAACAAACGAACGAACCTCTCAGGCCGTGACGAAACTACAGTCAAACATTTTAAGCAGTTCAGCTTGAGCTTGCATGCTTTGTATGTAGGTACAAAGTTGTGTTGGTTAATTAAATGAGAATTTCAACTTTGATTTATTTTTCTTCAGATCTCTGATGAAAATAAAG
>JAHZNI010000609.1:0-11850 GCA_027744415.1 Seira ritae
TAGGAAAGTAAATGCTCTCTTTGGATTTATGCCCCAGACACTTAATTTGGCTAAAATTAGAGCAGTCATAATTTTTTCTTGAGTTCATGAAATTATGTAGAAAGCAATTAAATGCAAAATAAATCTATGCATGCGTCATAGCTAGAGCCCTCATCCTCATATCACTATTTCAAAAACATTTTGAAAGATATTGGCAAAGATTCCAAAATATGATTGTTGAGACTTGTTCAAAAATGCTTATTATCCAATATAATATTTGCAATTACAAAATATAGGGCACACCTGTTGCATTTCATAATCGTAGAAGATGTTGTTCGCTCTTAGCCGGTCAAATGTCGGTTTTATATGCATTTTTCACCCAAATTGAAAAAAACCTACCACAATAAATACGCCTCAAACAATGCAATATGGTCGGAGGAAAAAAATATTAAATGCCTAAAGTCTCATGTGAAACTTGTTATTCAATTTTGCATCCTGCCTCTCCACCCAACCGACCCGTAAATAATTATTCGTAGCAAATACAATAAAACTATTTTTTCTTGCATTACGAATATTTTCTAAACAATTGATCTAAAAATGTCGACAACAATAGGCCAAGTCATTATTTTGTACCCGTTTAGTTAGCATTGTAATTTTAACTATATAAGTACATTTTTTCAATCTTGATTTTACAAATAAGAAGCAAAGATAGTATAAGGCTCTGTATGCTATGTTGTATGTGGTAGGCGCTATCGTAAAAATAGATCATCAAAGAACTACATAATAATTTTTCAGCAAAGCAATATCATCAATTTCATGCGGATATAAACTAGTAACAAGTGTACCAGATGTAATTTGCTCGCTCATAAAAAACCCAATCCCGAGCCAAAATGGGCGAGTCATTTTGCAGGGAAATCAAAGATTATTAATCAAAGCCCATTTAATTAGAAAAAATAGTGTGAGTTACACCATTCAAATCAAGTGCATTTAATTTAGACACTGTTGACTCTGAATGATAATTTGGATGCAGTCGTAGTCATTATTTTCTCTGTGGTTCGATTCGAACCTAACCCGAATGTGATTTATGACATGCAACTACGCACAATAGCTCCATACGCACCTTATATCAAATCATAATATGCAGAATGCAGACGCGTAACACACTTTTTCCCATATGAAATACGGTCAGTCAATGAACCGTCTTCAGTTCGCACTTTAAAGCAGCAGGTGTTAGTGTAGGTAGGGAAAACAGAGGAATTTTTTTAGACATCATGCAACATGATGATACCAACACCTTCAAGACAGGAAAAAAATAGGAAGACTTCATTCATGATTATGTTGAGCATTTCATTTCATTCACGTCCTATTGTGAACACATGCTGGCTATTTATTTGTTTCCCTTTATCATCATCATTTTTCTCTTTGCCAAGTATGCACAAAAGAAAAAAAGAATCACAAATAAAAAAATGTCTCCTTTTACTAATTATCATATCTCTTTTTTGTACGGGTTTTTACTAGGCCTGCCTGGGCCTGACTGGTAGCGGCGACATGACAGCAGCGGTTCTGAATCTCTCTCTAGATATCCACAATTCATTTTGTGATTTAAAATGTGTGCGTTGTGCATGCATGATTACTATTTACTACATTACTTCGTAAGAAGAGTATGTAAGTAATTGCGACTTTGACTTGGCTGGCACTATGTCGTGTGTGTACTCAATTTTCAAGACGATAATTACCTATGCAGGTATTTCTGGCTCAGCCTACATCGTTATTTTCTCCTCTGTCACTTGATATATGTATTATAGTTTATGCTTTCAACTTTGCTCAGAGGAAGGAGGGTGTCTTGTTGACACACTAAAAAGTTTCTGTATTTCTGGTTTCCAATTTCGTTTTCTTCTCTTAAGAAAATCGAGGAATGTGTTATCTGTTATGTCGCCATTGAGGGGACGACACAAAAATTAAATGATCATCGCATCTTCATGATGATATCAGAAGATATTTGAGAATTCCTTTCCTGAAAAAGAATGCAATCAGACCATGCAGTACTGTGTGTGTAATAAGCAATAAATAGTAATTCATAATCATAATGCACTCAAGAAGATAAGAATAGCAGCATTGCATAATTCCAACACAGTTAATTAAATACACAGTTATCTGAAATCTCGACAAGCTTCTTACGCTTACACGCTGGCGACTTCTTCAGTCTTCATCCTCATTTTTGCCGGGAGCGGTTGTATAGCGAGTCATGTTCGTGTTGATTTGCAAATAAGTTTGTTTTGGTGCTCTATTCTCTGTAACCACAATCGCATCGCAGTCACGATAGATGATTATCGTTCATCTCTTCTTCCTAACACTCTTTGAGCAATATTCACATCATTTTCATGAATTATTTCGTAATTCATAATCTAGCTTATTTAGATATTAGTTCAAGCTAGTTATCACCTGATGGAGAATCTACAGATTTTCATCGAAGGTTTTTGAACTTGTAAATTTTTTAAGACTGAGAGAGAAGATTAGTATGTACATTGTACATATTATGTACTAGCAGAGGTTTTTCCCTAATTCTTCTTCCTAGAAAGGGATGAAAGGCTGAATGGGCTATTACCGCGCTACCGTGTATTGGTACTCTTTAAACTAAGAATGGTAGTTAAATTCCGCGAAAATTGTAGGTAGAACGCCTACAGAAGTGATGCTCATTTTATACAAAAACTAAACCCCTTTCTTGATAGTTATTTCATGAAAATGTAATTTTTCATGAAAGTTTTAGCAGAAGATTAAATGAAGGACTGTGACATGATGATTAAAAATGGATGATGATGACTATGATGCGCTGTATGATGATGATGATTAATTCCCCATCTTCAGATTTCAGAGTTGGATTTAATCAGTTTTTTTCCTACATGATATCCAGTGAACGGTACAGCGCGCATTGCATTGTATTCTTCTTCTGGTACGTGTTCTCTGTAAACTTACGACGCGACTGTTGAATGCGTAAACAATTGCGATGCGACTACCGACGGTACGGTACGCTGTTCTGTTGGCGTTGTTGGCAGAGTAAAAAACGTGCGCAGCGGCATTTGATACGATGCGACTCATACGACTGCCATATTTTTTATTCCGTAACGTTATAGTACACATAACAGCAGCAAGATGATGATATCAGGTCGTTAGCATGTGTGCAAACTTAAGCATTAAACCTTTTTTGATGTCGTTTTTTTGTGTAGAATTATATTTTTTGTGCGCACATATCATTATCATTCATCCTCTCATATTAAATGTCCAATCCTCCTTCTCATTCCCGTTTCCCACCCTCAATATTCATTATTCCACTTCCCCATATTATGGTGCCCTGCCTTTTACCTTGCCTCTTCATCAGAGCCTCATATTATATTATTGTGTTTGTTTGCTTACTTACATACGCAGAGCAAAAATTAATGCTTCGAGCTGAGCTTGGCTTGTGTGAACAAAATCGAATAAAAAACATTTAAAAAATTGTGAAGAAACCTTATGAAAAAATCTTAGATAATGCGCACGTTCTCTGCGACTTTATCGTCCTCGCCATCGCCATTGTTGTTAGCCGGTGGTAATGCTAAGGTTGTTTTAACAACGCACGTTCTCTGCGACTTTATCGTCCTCGCCATCGCCATTGTTGTTAGCCGGTGGTAATGGTAAGGTTGTTTTAACAAAACGAATGAAAGCATAGGTATTTTTTGCATTGTGTTCATTAGCTCCTGCAATATTGCATTTTTGATTCTTTAGATGAAGCAGAAAAATGCGGTTTATTGTCCACAAACCACAGGCAAGCCGTTTATATCTGTTATTAAACTTAAATTTGCATAATAATGGCGGAAAACAGTATTTCTTAGAAAAACATTTTTCAAAAATCTAAGCCTTCCAATCTACCTATTGTAAGTGACACGGCTAATCCAATGAAATAGCATAAAGTAATGCAGGCTTTCCTTCTGCAGAACACTTGTTTCAAATTTGACTATTACCATTAGTCATACTTTATTTTAATGAGCATGAGCTTGTATGGTCACGAAAAGTATCATATTTATGATTATATAGGGAAATTTAGCATTCAATTGCTTTTCCATATGGGCAAAGAGACCAAGCATGCGATTATTTTGCGATTATTAGTCATTACTCATTACTTTGGCACATATTTAAAGGGAGGATGTTGATAGATGGAGATTTCGTTGTAGATTTCAAGTCATCATAAACTATTCTGCTTATTAATTTGCGCTTAAGCATGTTTCAATGTCACCCAGTCCTAAAATTATTGCCGGTGAAATGAATGTCATCTGGGGACAAACAAAGGATATACGCACATCCTATTTCTTCATTTTCTTCCGTCAAAGAAAACGTAGAATTATTTTTTTAAAATGCATTTTGAATCTAAAGTATACAATGCAAACTGCAATGATGGGGTTCAGTTGTAGGAAGAGCCTTTTTTGATTTCACAGTTACTTTTCTCTAGACCGCATAAATGTCCGCAAAAAACTCTTAGAATGCATCGCTAATGAAAGACTAATGATGGTTGAAAAACTCTTTTGTCTACATTTGAATCAAATAATTCACAAGGAACAGACCGCAATATCGACAAAGCGGTGATAAAGAGAATAGAACGGGATTATAGAATAGCTATAAAATAAAGTGATATGACAATGACTTCAACTAGGGCTAGCGATGATAATTCGGTGACACATTGCATATACATACATACATAGTTAGTTGAAGTTGATCAACAAAAGAACAGAAATTGCATGCGTGAGTCAGCGGAAAAATTGCAACAGGATTTGGCGCACAAGTATGGTAATAGCAAGCAAGCCAAACAGTTCATTTTGATCGTTAAAATCGAGTGCATTGGATCTTGTTGCTAGCACATTACACACATAAAACATTTATGATTATTATGATGATCAAAATCTGATCTCGAAAATGGCTTGAACATCAGTATCAATAGCTTTGAGAGATGGGAATTGGGAATTACAAGCGGCAGTGTGAGTGTGACAGTTTTTGCAATAGCCACAGTTTTCCATTTTTGAATCAATGAAATCGAAATCGGACTGAATTTCAAAGACATTACATGACTCAGAATGAAAATATTTTTTGGTTGATGCAAAATATGATTGTATCAATCATTTTATAATCAAACGTAAAGTGATATGCAATAAATAGTTGATAGTGATGCACTGCACATGAGGTACAATAGACATTATGAAATAAATCCATTTTACAAATATATCACGTGCAATCAAAATTCTAATTCATTTCTATTTTCTCGAATGCCGTAAAAGGACGCTTCGTAAAAAATTTCTCCTCTTCTTTTTCTAAGTCGAATCTAAACACTGACTATGAATCCATGCTGTTTAATAGTCACAATTTTCTCTTTTAAACTTTAATGGACTCTTGAAAAGTAAAATTCTGGCGAGTGAGTAAAAATCTTCTTCAATGAGTCTCTTTCCATTGCAATCATGAATCATGATTTCTTTACGAATGATCGATCAACTAGATTGCTCTTCGGTTTTTTTTGAATGAAGTTATTATTATCATGACGTGAAAGGCCATAATAATAATAATGATACTTAAAATTCTCTGATTAGCAATGACTTCACAATAAATACCTACATGCATGATGGCATGCACATAAACTTTTCCCTTGTACTTAAAGTGCTTTTAAAAATACACATAATCATTGATTTCTTTTTTGGTCTACCAATTGCAAGCGCGCGTCATCATAATCACCAGCAACCATCTATCTAGATTTTTACACTCACGACTTAATTCAAATGTGAAGTGACAGTAGTAGTGCAAGCTCTTAAATGGTTGTTGACGCGCTAACCAGTGTAGTAGATTCTAACTCTTCCCTATTGTTTCCCTCAAGACATGAGAAGAACAATGTGGATACACATAGGTAATATGTGTCTGGGTTGCAAATGAAGCGAACATGCAAGTGAAAACGGTAATCCAAAGAAACCGTTTGAGTCACGTGCTAAACCAATTGTCAGCATCAGCAACAGGTGAACAATTTATTATAGAAGGGTGATTGTATCTGTAACAGCTTTAGATCCGCTGTGAAAAGAGAAACAAAGTTGGTAATACATAAGTCGATTCACTGGCTTTATTAGCACCATTCTCCTTACCAAAAATTTTAAGCGGAAAATAATGAATTATGCGTTCGGATCTTTTGAAATGCTTCCTGTCTAAAAATTCATTCATGATTCACTTTCGCGTCATTGCATAATACCTAATTAAATTAAAATGTACGGTTTTGAATCTGAACTGAATTAATCGTGCTCAACTACGTCAGCATCGACGCAACTTTTTTTTGTCCCGAAATGGCAATGGAGATTCAAATCAGTCTTTTCGCCATTCTGCTTAAGTATATTCACTTAGAAGCAGAATCTGATGAACTTTGTTTTATTTTAGGTAAAGCTCATTCCACAATCTATCAAAATCACGACGAGAGAGAGAGAATCATGACCACATTTATATTACGTTTATTGCATACGTGCAAGTCAAAGAGGTTAACGAGACCATNGAGAGAATCATGACCACATTTATATTACGTTTATTGCATACGTGCAAGTCAAAGAGGTTAACGAGACCATCTACAGAATGTGTTTTCAGTTCTTTAAAGAATAATATTATGGTGATGATGAGAATGCAACAATAAAGCATTCGCTCGTTATGTAGTCACTAAATCATTTTTCTAGCTCATTTTAGGATAAGTCTTCCTTTTCGCGAAAGAGAACTTTCCAAAAAAGAGTTGCATTCCTTCAAGGAAAAGAAAAATTCTTTTTTCAAAATTGTTTTTAAATGAACAAAGAGCCAAGAACAACGAAAGGGTTCAGCAGTTCAGCTGCAGGACACTAGATGAGGTCAAAAAGTTTCTCGATCGTCCATACATCCTTCCCTTTTTCGTTGACATTTTTACAAACTTTCAAAAAAATTATTGCAGCAAAAAAATTTTTGAGGATATCATATCATAAGTATCAGCCGCCTTGAAACATTACCTTACACACTATTATTAAAACGTTCGTCCATTATACATGTCATCATCATCACAGCTGGCGCGGTATTACAAGATACAAAGTATTACAAGGGTTCGAAGAAGGCGAGAAAATATATTCCTTAATGACAAGTCCCAAGTCCCCATATGGATTAAGAATGTCGGTAATCTCAAGTTTCAAAAAATTTATGCTGACAAGAGCTTCGAAAAAGGAATTGAGCGAGTGAAGGATAAAGGAAGAAAAATTAGCTCGAGCTCGGCCAAGTGAAATTTTTTTCGCATGTCCACATACATCTTAATTTTGAATGTAAATGAAATGTGTGGCCATATATTATGTATTTATTTCAAAGAGTGTAATTATAGAATTAGCGGAACCAAAAAAGAAGTATTATTATTAATGAGTTAAATAAATAATTGCATTCTATTCTATTGTCTTAAAATGAAACTGAAATTCAGCGGAGCGTGTCTTTGTTTTTCCTTTTTTGACTTCGCATGTACTTACTAGATGACCTGAGGAATGTAAGGGACCACGACCACGACTGATCAAGACCACACGTGGGAGCGGATTCGATTTCAAACAGCCTCAACCTCTTCCTCTCTCTCTCTTCTCGTGATATATTTTTGGTCTTGATGAACCCGATTAGGATACTTTTTTAAGAGAAATTTTAACCCATGACCAATCGATTATTGTGATTGCTGCCGCTGCTCTTAATTTTTTTACGCGCATCAGCCCACTTTAATCAGTAAATTTCACAGTAAAAATGCAAGTTGTCACATGTGTTCCCATTCATTTAAGTAGATGTCATTTTCTCTTGAAATTATGACGCGTGTTCACTGTTTTCTCACGAGGAGTTTGCAACAATGACACCGCAACAATCTACTAAATCAACAAAGTAAAACAGGTAAGTCTGAGCATTTCATGGTTCTTCAGAAGAGAGTAGACAGTAAATAATAAATTCCCAAACCTGCCATTCAATATGCCCAGCAGGGGACCCGAGAAATCCGTTGATATGAAAGTATAAACATGCAATAAATAAGCCAATTGGTTTTATCCGTCAATGGCAATATATGGCGTTCTCGCAGTTTTCACTCTGGCCTACCTACTTATTTACTCCACATTAGCACAGATTTTCAATCATGAATCATGAATATAATGAGTGGATGAGAGAAAGTCAAACCAAAGCAAATCGAAAAAATTTAGGGGGAACAAAGGGAACTTACCAGTTTTTAGCTTGTAAGGGAAATAAAATTTGTATAAGCGAATCCGTATTGCTTTCTATTAAGATAGCTTATCATAATGACAATGGCAGATAAAATGTAAGTAACTTGAATGGCAAGACGAGTAGTAGTCTGAGTGCTTCATAATTTCATGCCACCACAGCAGCAGTGCATTGCATGATGACATCTCCCTTTCTTAACCCAATTTTCTCTGAATCCGCATATCCAGTTTTCGAAGATACAGAAAGTAATAAATAATTAATTAATGTCATAGTCATATCCTCACAAGACTTCATTCGTGTTTTAATCTCATCAGCAGTCCGCAGTGCCACAGTGAAGTGCCTAAAATCAAGGTTTCATTTCGCATTTTTGCTTTACCAGTAAAACTATACAGTAGTACAAAAATGAGATGGCATTGCATTTTTCTGCATGCATGGTCTGCTCATTCATGATGACGTTTTCTATGATGATCATGATCAGGTACAACAATAAAAAAATGAAACAAATTGGTTGTTGGCGGAGGAGAGGAGATGAGATTATGTTTGTTGAGCATGAACCACGCATGTAAAGAATTCTTTTTGGTTCACTGCTCCACTCAACCCAAAATAGATGTGGGTTGGTCCTGGTGGTGGTGGCTCACCTCCTCCGTGGCTTGGCTTAACTGCAGAATAAATTATATTTGAAATGACAATTTGCTAAAGTAAGTTGAATTAAACGAGCGGAATATCTATGAGGTTAGGGCTGAGTCAATATTTTAGCGTTGCATACTTTTGTCCTAAAAAATCTACAATAACAACAGACAAAGTTAGCAAAATAAAAAACTAACAATGGTAAAAGAAGAAATAACAATCAAAAGAAAAAGTTCTACTCCACTTGTTCCTGTGTGTGCTCACACATTTTTTAATCAAAAGCGAAACCCACAGACAATCACAATGTAATAAAAAAAATATGCCGACGAGAAGTATTTCTATGAATTCTTTTAGAATGTCGCGAATGACGTAGCTCTCGTCTCATACAGCTGCAGAAGTTACTATGCTTTAGAATGCAGAGGGTTTGGCAAATTTCATCAGGTCATAAGATAAACCCCATTTGTCAACTTTATTTGTATTGCGCAAATGAGCCTATCTCTATGATAGATTCCCATTTCTGTGAAACAAAGAGAGAAGCAATGGCAGTGGGATTAAGCATTGCGAAAATTGATTTTTTTCACACCTTCAATTTTGGAAAATCTATTGGGTAGATTCGTTCATCATCAATGCATCAATACCAATCTTGAAATTTTTATGCATATCTTGATTGTTTCCTAGTTTTGTGGGATGGAATCATCAAGACAATTTTTTGGTTTTCAGAAGTTCAATCGAGTTCAAATCGATAACGATTCACGAAAATTTATAAAAATTCATACCGTGTCTCGTGCATCGATTCCTTAGCTGTGAAGAATTTTACACTCCCACGATCTATCTTTTTTGCATAGTGTGTGGTTTTCAAAACCGTTTTGAAGTAAAACCCCGTACAAACTCATGAAAAAGCGAATGTTTTAAAGCTTTTTTAGATTCAGGAATGGTTGAAATTCCTATCTGACTTTTGTGCGGAAATATGAAGAATGAAAGATTTAATTACCAGGTAGGTAGCAGGACGTTATGGCATAGCTCATAATATGTAACTCAAGTTTACTGGACTAGGACTTTCACGAATTGCAATGTTATGTACAACGATATCGCATGATAAAATATTTAAATTGCGTATTTCATCTACACAACATTCCTTTGCAATTTTCTCCAAAAAATTTATGAAAAGGTGTGTATATTCCGACAGTGTTATTATTATTACTCTATTAGGCTGCATTTCATTGCATGGCTCTCATAAGATCAGAGGAGATATAAATATTTTCTACCCTAATATGTAGTTAGATTGGAATAACAGGTCTTCAAATAAAGTGTTTTACACGGAACCGCTTCTGCATTATCATGCAAATAAATTGCTGATGAGAGAGAGAGAGGAAAATATCAAGACTTTCTTGAGTACTGGTTCAATTTCATTCCGTGATGATGAGAAAGAAGGACGGAAAGAGTTTTTTTACGTAATAGACGCCTACATTCTATTCTTCTTTCTCGATTCGATCGGACAAAATGGAAATGTACATGAAATTACTTAGGTACACGGAAAGTCGTCTGTTGAATCTTGATTCTGTGGATGGACGAAGCATCAACTCAACTGACACGACAAAAAAAAGATGAGTGGTATGATAAAAACGGTAATTTTCCCCTGCCTACCCACTTTTTGAACTGTCTTTGGGTAGCCTACGACACGAAGGGAATGTCTTCCAAAAATCTTCCCCGCATTCCTCCATCCAACTACATACATACATACAATGAAAATTCTTCTGACATAATCACTGCTCTGGCGAGAGCGAGTATACCACACGTTCTCTCGCGTAAATTGAAATAGGTACTCAATCTTTCATTTCCATATATTTATTTATGATGAGTGATGAAGCGGGTCGGAGTTTTAGAGAGGTGAACAAATCGGTTTTCAAATATGGCCATGATGAGACTTGAATCTGACGGTTAGAGCGACTTTTAGAAAGGAGTAAATGAGTAAAAAGTGTTTTTATGGATGGTCCTCTCTTGCAACGCAATTTCTCCTTTTTAAAAATCGTAAAACGGACCTCATACCCTCATACGGCTCCCATCATCATTTCTGGTGGTGGGCCTTATGAAGTACGAAAAATGAATGAATGAATGAGAATGATTAAGTAGAGATAAGAAGGATACATGTTGCATGCTAATAAAGCATAAACTGTTCGTGGTATCATTAAACATCTTCAAAGAAGTAATACCGAAACTGGGAAAAGGAAGATGAAAAAATTGTATTGTAAAGAGGTAGGCCGCAAGGAGTGAAGACAGGGACATTCTTGGCACTTCTTCAAGTGGCATATATTACCCCTATAAGAAAATGCATTTCGTTGATCAGGTGCAATGCAGTCTCTACTCAACAATGTACGTATATAAATACATACTTTAATGCATACATTGTTAAAAATAATATGCATTCATACATTCAAAAATTTGAATTCATCAACCTGAATAAAAGGCTAAAGAATGAGAATATTGTACATACCGACATTTTTCAAAATTTGAGGTGCATCTGCATCAGAAAGAACTTGTAAAATCCATTTCGCCTCCAAAAAAAAGTATGTTGAATTCATAAACTCAAAACATCATTTTTTCATGAACGAAACAAACAACGACTGAAGTGTCCCACCCACATTCATATCGTCAAAAAATAAGATTTTTGCATTAAAAGCTTATGGATTAAAAAAGAAACAAAACGAAACTGGCTGCTTTTTAGACAAAGAAGGGCCTATTTTATTTGATTATTCTCCTTTGTGAAAAAATATCTAACGATGATTTATGCAAAAACCTGGTTAAAATTATGGTGTTGATTGACTCAAAAACAGGCGTTGAATACTATTCCGTGGCTAGGCATCGGACAAATATGTAGGCATCATCGTCAAGAAAAAAAACAAAGCCATACTCTACGCCTTGGACTTGGACATGACCCTCGAATTACGTTCGTATGAGATGATGATGTGAATTTGACAGACTTGTTGTCTTGTCGTCATCATGCCAAGCATT
>JAHZNI010000610.1:0-13457 GCA_027744415.1 Seira ritae
CATTAAAAACTTGGCGAAAGAAATCTATTTCCAGCTCTCTTCTGTTTAACTCTTAAAACCTCACCCATTGTTGGCCATTTATTCCTTCCCAGAAATAAAACTTCATCTGTTCTGGAGAAAAAGGGAGTGAAAGGCGAAAGTGAAAAATGTGTTATGAAGAAATTGTTGACGAAACTTTTGGCATATATTTTTGCTCCTTTTCCTCTCCTTTAGTACTTCCTTCAAGGGAACTAAAAAAATACAACAGAGGTACTAGATACGTACGCATAGCATAGCATGCAATTTTCGGTATAGTCACCCAACCATCTACAAAAGGAGAAAATATTTGGCAGTGGTGGCGGCAGACGGATGGATGGATGCACGTATTTTTTCCTTCACAATGTACTTCCCAAAAACTTTTCACTATTAAAAGTGAAAGAAGAAACCCAGTGGCCTTCTTTTTTTTCTTCAATTTATTCCTTCACTTCTTATTTGACACGCTTTCCCATTCTCATTCCAACTTCACTCTCCATTTTTTTCTAGGAAAGAGGAAGAATGGAACATGCGATGCATTGTAATAATATCCATCTCCACATTTTTCCTACGAGAGGCGACAGCTTAACCTTCCCAAAAATATACTCTTATTCAGTATGAAGAATTACGGATGGAGAGGAAAGTTAAAATAAGTATATTATGTACCTATACAATAATATGCAAGTCACTACAAAAGTTTTTTAACCATAGCATGACGCATTTTAGAATAAACCACTTTCTCTGAAAATATGCTATAAGTCTTGATAGTCCTGAAGAGTAGTGTGGCATGCATGCATGATGTAGTTATGTATGCATGTACTCCGTCCGAGTCTGCAGTGAAAAGCTTGAAAATTGCATTAGTCAGAGTCAGAATGAAACCAAGTTGAAGTCACAATACATTTCGTCTTGATGGTGGTTACCAATCCTTCATCCATACAAAATTTCAATATCTGTTTTCCACTGAGTGCACAAAACCTCGAATGGCTGAAAATTATTTTTTGCGCGTTCTCGTTCTCACTATCTCCACCATCGTCGAACTATCAGGAACACTGGATGCAGTTAAAAATTTAAGAAACCTAAGGAATTCNGTCTGGGTATCTGAATCCGAAATCTCATATGTATTTTCTTACTCAAACGCACACACAGACAGACGGAAGGCTGAACGTGATTTAGTCTAGCATTTGACGACTGGATGCAAATTGGTAATGAAAAACATACCAGACCGTCCAGTGTCTCCCGTGAGATATCAATAAAATCCTGGAATTTTTTTTGTGGGTATTTGCATGCTCCAGAGAATGCAATTTCACTCGCCAAGTAACCCAGTGCCTGAGTCCTGAGTCTGGACAGCGTTTTCTAAAGCAGTAGCTAGGCTGAAGGACATAAGAGAAAAAAATTAATATTGTAGTGAGGTATGGACTGACTAGGGAGAATGGTGGTCTGACAGTCAGACAAGTCCGAATTCTTGAGACTAATGTTAAGCGCCGGGCGCTGTGTTTGCACTTGGCAGATCTCACAAGAGACACCCCAGCTTGTTCTCATAGATACATTAGCCCATGAACTACAGACAAAGCTCTTGGTTATAAGAAGCATCCACCTTAAATTCTGGCATGTGCTTTCCCACCACATTCTTCTTTTTTTTAATCCGCTAAAAAACTGCGGATTCACTAGAGACTTCCAGACAGTTCCAATTTCACTGAACAGTTTAAACTTTTATCAAATTTACCGCCAGGCTGTCTACTTCTATTTGGGCTAAAGTTAGGGTAGGAAAAAGTAGAGAAGAACCCAATTGCGTGACATGATTCACGTTCTAAATCCAATTCTGGCTTCTTCTTTTACCTTGATTGAATGCTTGGAACATTCTCCATGGAAACAATATACTTATCTGATGGTAAACCTATGACGTCTGAGCATTTTTGTCAAGTTTTTACTTTTGGCTGACTTTCTGAAAAACCTTCAAGGTTAATAAAACAGCATTTCAAATTGGAAATGCCCTTAACATGAACATGAAATGGCCCTTACTAACTTTCCTTTGAAGGAATACCTATTACAAAACCAGACAAAGAAGTCATTTTTCGCTTTTATTCTTGTCACTCTACGTGTCTGAAAACTTTCAAACAGGTCATGACTTGAATTCTACGTGCGTCTACTCGCCAAACCTAGTTAATATGTCATTTGCAACTTCCAAACTAGGTTTCTCAACTGCGTTTGAACTTTATGATACACAGTATTTTTCTGATACCTAATCATCAAATTTACCAGAATGTTTGCTGTTGTGTTCTACAGTATACATTACATGGCTTGTGATGATCCACATAATATGACGCTATTGAAAAAAAATTTCGAATGAATTTCAAATTTCGACTCAAGATGAACGAAATACATGCATACATATTAATCTACCTTAATGCATCTCATCATTATTATCTTAAAAGTTGTAAAAAGTGACCCACTTCCATGGGCCAAGCACAACAAAAGTCCGTCAATGCAGCCGGCAGCAAGCAGACATGTACATATGTACATAAATAGGTAGATGTTTATGCTTACTTTCAAATTATTGTCCCTGAATTGAGTATTTACGTCTCACATACATTTCATTTCAGTAAATTGCTACGCTACTCACCAAAGTAAACAATTAACTGGACAGGAAAGCTACACAGAATATCATCATAATTCATATGCTTTGTATAGTATAATAGTATCGGCACAACCAAAAGTGGTTGTTTAATTGGGCGTGTTCCTAAACAAACAAACAAACTACTGCTTCCTTAACTCCTTCTGTATGTCTGTTGGAACATCTACCTTTCTTTCATTTTCCAAATTTACGTAAGTATCTAGTACAAACAAAAGTATTGGTGATGCATCAAGTGACAAACATATTTTTACGGTTTGGTAGTAACCGTGTAGCATGTGGTTAGTCTGATGTAAAAAAGCACAGTAAAAAATAATAGATACATTCTTTTAAAAAAACACCCATATTTTCTCCCCTTTTTTTGTTTGCTTTATCAAATGCAGGAAATAATGGACTTCTGCGTGTGGCACCATTCCACTCGCTAAAGTATCTATTTTCGAGACGCAATTTCCTTCTGCAGCCAAACACACTTACCTACTACCTATTCCATTCCTACTCTATTATCAAGCGGGAGAAAGCAAGTGGAAGGGGATCATGATTTATACATTTAAACTGGGAATATACAAGCCTAGAAATGGCTCTGGCCGCAGTGGAACCGAGACGGGATCTGTTTCACATTCACATTACATAATATTTCTTTGTCTACAAGAAGCACATACATACATACTACCGCACTCCTCCGTACGTAGTACCCAGACAAAAAAGAAAAGTATGTAGTCAGAGACAGAGTCGAACATTCTCTTTTGAATTTCACATTACTTGTGACTGGATGCCACCAGGCTATTTCCCCTTCAGCAGTAGTGGTAGTTGTAGATGCGCAACAAACAAAGATCTTACCTAAATAGGCCATTTACACGATCGTAAACTGTTCCGCGTACTCCATAGAAGTAGTATTCTAAAACCCGAAGAATTTACCGAGTCGCATTTAAATAGCCTCAGCCTTGATGTAGGGGAGAGGGAGAGAAAAGAAGCAAAAATGCATCCTTTTTTATTGGCTTTTGATACAGAAAAACAAAAAAATCAACTATTTTCGTACATAGTAGCATCGTTGCATTGCATCAATGGAACTACCCTCGGTACATACATAATGCAGCGTAAAAACAAGAGAGTAATTTTTTACCAAACATCTTTTGAAACTCGAGAGTGGGAGAGGGGTACGTAAGGATGAAAATGTGAAATTTTACGAAACCAGAACCAGTGATTGCCATTGTCGTTGTCGTTGCCTATATAGTTTATATGGGACGTTAGTACCGAATTCTACTCGGAAATATATGAGATGCTCCATAACGATATGGTGAAATGGCATGTGTAGTAGCACAGAAGCATTACATGGAAATAAGCGTTATTTTCGTGCATAGGTAATTTTCTTTGCTTTCAAGGGAGAAACGCTCGTAATATCCTGTTTTTTCCTTACTCATGTTCACTCGTGTGGTAAAAAGAGCAGACTTAGTTATAGCTGTAATAATATATGCGCACTTTCCCCGAAAAAAACGGGGGGTATAACGGGTAATAAAAGCTTATCATAATAATAATGTCTTGTTGCTCTCTATTTTCAGCATTATATTGTTCCCAGTGACAGTGATATGACCACTATTTTTCCAAGAAGTCACGAAAAAAACGGGGGGTATATAACGGGTAATAAAAGCTTATCATAATAATAATGTCTTGTTGCTCTCTATTTTCAGCATTATATTGTTCCCAGTGACAGTGATATGACCACTATTTTTCCAAGAAGTCTTGTAAAACCAAGTATATATCTATGTAGTACGAAAAGAAGTGAAGCGCACATATTTAAAGCTTGCTCACACACTGCATTCTCGTGTTATTTTGTGGTTTCTGTAAAAAATGGGATTTTTATCTGGAGCCTGGTTCAATTCAGGTGCGTGTAGCATTTTGCTGAGGAAATGGGAAAATATATATCTTCTGCTGTGTTGTGGGTGTTCCACTAGAAACATGAAGTTTTCCATGGTACTTTGTACTCCATCGATATAAAATGCAAGTACATGTTTATGAAGAGCTTGTAAATCTCTTTAATTGTCACTGAGTCAAAGGCGTCCTTCTCCTAACCAAGTAAAGCCAGACGGTAGTATAAAGTGAAAGTGCATGAAAGTATTCTGGCTTGAAGTAAGTGCTCCAGTAGAATGTTTCAAGACTCGCACTACTCACATCGTATCAAATTTTGCCTTTGACGAAAAAATATTCATGGAAACTTTGTTTCCAACTCATTTATTATACATTCAAAGAGACACTATCAAAAACTCAGTTTTAAAACTTTATTTTTCCACTCATGTCCCATTCCTGAGGCTCCGTTCCAGCTCAAATAGAATGGAATGGTAGCTTGCACTCTTGCGTAGTAAGTACTTTACTTACTTGTGCTGCTAGTTATGCATGCATGTGAGTATGTATGTAGAAGCATTTATTTTTAAAAGAGGATGTTGCTAGGATTGCACAGCTGCCGGAGGTGTGTTTTAGATGACATCAAAGAAAGTTTGAACTTCTTACTCCAGCCAGTAAAGAGAAGCACTAACGCAGTTAAAGTAATTTAAATTTTCAAAGTTTTTGGGGTACATTCGAACATTCTCTCCCGACGTACATAGTTTTCACCTCATACTCATGTCATATGCACACATTGACAATTGTATCTCGAATTACTCAGGTGAAATCTTGACGGTTATTTTTACGATTGGAAAATAAAACGGTAGACCTCTGTAGAAATTTTTAAAAAATGCAGAATACAATTTTACCAAGTTATACGTTCCAAAATATCAAGTTACACTTAATTGATGCAGTACCTTTATAAGTAATTTTGGCAGTGCACTCAGACAGTCACGTGATGTCTGGGACAGATTAAATGTCGTCAAAAAATTAAATGTATGCAAAAATAGCCAACGCTGAAGTTTCTAGAGAACCTTTATCAGAAAAGACAATGGAAGGTTTTGTCGTTTTAACCCAGTTGCTACTTAAAATTACCTACTGCTCCCCATCAAACAAAAGCTCAAGGCCATCAGTGATGCTTTTAAAACTTTCCCCTCTAGGAGCAAACTAATTTAAGCATTCAAATTCGCCATTTTATGACAAAGAGAAAATATACTCACTCACGTCCTGTCATATAATACCTTAATGAAATAATGATAAGAACAATAAAGCACACAATAACAAGAAAAATGACTTAGGAGAGAAGGGGGAAAAGGATTTTTACCTCTTTCTCTCTCCAGACGCACATTAATTTGTGAAAATGGAGGACATAGTACAATGCACAATTTATAAGCTCACTTAAGCATATACATAATACTAAGTAATACGAATCTAAATAGCCTAAACTATAATGGGATGACGGGAGGCCGAGCCTTATTCAACTCCATTAAGTGGCCCAAACTAATAATGCCTTCTCTTCAAGACAAAACAAACAAAGAAACATTGTACATTGTACGTTCAACTTAATCTTAATAATTCATATGGGAAAAGAAAACATGCAAAACTTAAGAAAACAAATGTAGTGTAGAGTGTAGAGTAGGTAGTTTATTTGCAAGGAAAAGTTACAATCGCAATAATATATTTAGTACAGCGGAGTAGCGGCTACATTAGATATTATTATTACTTTTTATCTCGTTCCAGACACAAAAAATACCACAAAGTCTATTTGTACATTTTTCATTGTTAGAACACAATCATAACAAGCCCGAATTAAGGAGCAAGTTCTCATTGTCCCGGTCCCCAAACGTTATTTATCTCATGCTTGAAAAACAAATCCACGAAAGAAAAGCGAGGAAGGAAGACTGGAGAAGAAGAAGTGGACTTTCTCCTTTCTTCTTAAGAAGTCCTTGAATTCTTAAATCCGCACATTATGTACATGCATTGTACTGTATTCATTCCTCCTTTTTTATTGATGTTGACCTTAATGTGCCTTTCATAAAGAAAGAGTATGCTCAAGATGGACTCTAAGTACAAATAGCCTCCGGCACCACTTGTACTACTACTTATATAAACCGTTTTGTTTAAATAGAAATGTATATGCCATCTCCTCACTCATGCCATGCCTAAGCCTTATCGTTATCGTTGTGCTTAAGCACTGCTTATATAAGTTTATTGTGAAAAGGAAGATTTAAATGCACAATAAATAATTCTTCGCTAGTCCTTCTTTTTTATCCTATCCTGGATTCAGGATGACTTTCTTTTCAGAGGAAGAGCTTCCGTTCCTTGCTCTTCGTTCTTCTGTAAGCTTGTGCTTGTATATGTCCGTCCTGTCGTTGAGAAAGGAATTTAGGTCAAGATTTATGAATGTTGAGACAACTTAATGGGCTAAAATTTTCTCTAGATAGTGCAAAGCACGCTGCCGGAGAACAAGGAGGAGGAGAAGCACAACAACATCAACATAACACAAGCAAGCTCGGGAATCAAAGCGTACATACTACACGCAGTCCGTGTTTGTATACTAAATAGGATTTATGGAGGAGATCTTCATAAAAGATAATTATAGCTGTAATGTAGCTCTAATAATATTTTGCTTATGTTTTCCCCACTACTTAAGTCTGCACAAGTTTATCTCTGGAAGGCTTTGCAGTTAGCTGCTCCAGAAGACGAACTACATGGTAACTATGCCGATAAATGGAGAAAGGCCAAAACCAAACTAAACCATAGAAAATCGCGAAAATGTTTGCTTTTCCCCGAAAAACGTCCTACTAGCTAGACGTCATATAGTCATGATAATATCCTCGTTTCCTTCACATATCAAGAGACCCAATCTCAGTAGGTAGAGCGGATGTTAGTTAAGCTATGCTTGTTTTGAGCACATCTAACAAATATATTATGCACTCATGTTCATTCATATAAATATATTTATGTATTTACATCCGTCCCGTTTCAGTCCTACTCCTCAAGAGATTGAAACTGCATTTTTTTACAACGAAAAGTAAGTGATACTTTTACGCGATACTTTTGGCTTGGGTTTGTCAAAATACTAGAATTTACTGCACGTGTACTGTGATATAAAAGACATCAAAATTGCACGATATAAAATAGTAACAGGACATGACATTGCCGAGGAAAGCCACAAAATATAAAAAGTTTTTTTTGCCACCAATCCACTCCTACCAGAAAAAAACAAATTGCTGATTTCGGTTTCATACGAGGGAAAAAATAAATTGGTGGGAGGAAAGAAAAGTTTCCTTGAAGTGCAAGGAACAGTGGACATGCAGACACTTTCCGTTTGCTGTATCTGGTGCCATTCCACCCCTAATTTGTTTTCTTTCTTTTTTTCTCTCTTCTCCGTCGCAATGAAATGAATGTGTATTTTTTTGTTGCCAAAGAAAACTTGTTTTCAGGCTTTTAATAAATGCTGAGCCAGAGGCTCTAGATGATTACATGGTGTTGTATGCATTGGTAATAAAACAGCAATATAGTAGTAGTCAGTGAAGGAGTTCACTTGGCTAACCTTATCGAAGGGAACGTGGAACGTATGAGAGGGAAAGTTAATTATAATTATTATTGTGAGCTTGTTATTCCTTCACAAGTAATAATAATAACGGCAGAGCAGAGGAGGAGTAGTTAGTAGTAGTGCATCTAATAAAGTTGGTGGCTCGCGGCGCGCATGATGGTGAAAGGCTCAAATGAAAAAGGAAAAGCTTAATAAAACCTCGTCCTTGCTATCATTACTCTAACATCATTTCTGGAGGGCATGTCGTGTAAACATTTTATGGAGAACAGAGAGTCCACGAGAGTATGTATGTATTTGTCTCGCGGCCAGAAAAAAATTATTCCTTGGAAAGCAAGAGTGCGAGAATTAGTATCGGAAACGAATCAAAGAAACACATTTATTTACTACCACAACCAAGCTGAATTCTCCAAGTTTCGCCTTTATGAAAAATGTCGCTTTTATCAAAAGAAATGAATGACTGGAAGTGTAGGAGTTTAAGATAAGTTCGAGTAAAATGTGAAACTCCATTTCCGCCCGTTCCAGACAGTATCGATCTGATGCGATCGTAGTACACTGATTACTTTGCTTTCTCTACGCTGTATCTAGATTTATAATCAGGATAAATGATTTTGTAGGATGATGTTTCGCAGACAGCTTCGTGGTTTTTAGCGAATATAAATTGTGTAGAGCATGTTCTCTTTCACTATGACATGACAGATGGTTTCCCCTTTCGGAGAAGGGAATTTTTTTGGTGAGATTTCGGGATAATCCTCTTGATTTCTTTGCCAGACCAGACTGGGAGTAAATAAATAATATAAATATGTACAGGCCAGGCACAGGAAGGAGAATATTTCTGGAGAAGAATATCACATCAAAGCTTATTAAATAAAGCAAAGTTTATTTTCAGCTCTGGCGAGACTACCTACCCATCAACCTCACTTTCAACATCAACCACGAGGAGAATTGATGATTCATATCTTGTTTATTTCATATACCTCGGATGGAAAAACAGGACTTGCCTCGCAGACTCAGACAAATGCCTACTTTGCACCAAATTGATCTTCTTCTGTGGTTAGCATACTATTTATTCATACAAGGAGGCCCATACAATTCATGTGATGTCGATGTATTACGCAATCAAAATTCTTAGACGTAAATCTGGCAACTCAAATAGCCCTCAGCAGTAGTTATATCATCTCTACTTCCACAATTATGAAGTAGATTGACATTGACATCAAAATTCTTAATTTATTGTCATTTGCATTCGCGCATGTCACCTCAAATGTATCTTATAAAGCTCGTGTCTAGATACCTAACCTCAGGGATCATTGTTTTTTTGTCTAGAGGGACATGCTCCATTTTTGTGGTTTTAACGATTCTACCCTATACCTATTGCGACTTTTACGTGGGATTTGCAAAGTTATCAAATATAGCCTTTAATCTCTGGATTTGCCCTATGCTCTTCCACTGCTGTCTACTGTATAGCTGATTGTGAGCTACCTATTTTTTCTTCTTTTGTCACGGTCTAACGAACTAACAATCAAGAAGAAGGCAGAGATCCACTCACTCTCCTGTCGTTTTTCTCTTGATATTTTGCTGCTACCCACTAACTTGGATTATGCAATTATATCGTGAGAACATGCACAGAATTATTTTCTTTACTTTATCAAAGCATTTGCTTTCTAATGCCAGCACAATACCTCAAAGGAGAATAAAAAACCAGAAGAAGAACCATAGGCCAGAGACCAAGAGTCGTTTTTCTCTTGATATTTTGCTGCTACCCACTAACTTGGATTATGCAATTATATCGTGAGAACATGCACAGAATTATTTTCTTTACTTTATCAAAGAAAACAAAAAACTTTCCTCCTATATATGTAGCTAGGCTGTGGGTGTAGTAGAGTAGAACAGAATCAAAATTCTCTGTGGGATACACAGACTAGATTTCACGTTCACAGTTCATGGTTACATGAGAAAAAAGCTAAACTGAGATACAACACGTTAGCAACTCGCTCATTTTTCCTTGCTCAGGACTCGGGAAAAAACCATCAAAACTTTTTCCTTGACTTTCACTCTGTATTTTTTCCTCTTGGTCTTGGATGGGTTCTCATTCTCAAGGCATTTGCTTTCTAATGCCAGCACAATACCTCAAAGGAGAATAAAAAACCAGAAGAAGAACCATAGGCCAGAGACCAAGAAACCACCATCATCATATCATCATATTACATCAACATTATTTTTAGGCACTTAATGCATTATATCGAGCAACGAGTGAGCGAGCCCATCCAGTCAAAAATGTTGTATCATGAATCATGACTCTCTGGGAAAAAACTTTGAGCTATAGTCAACATAGAGAAAGTACTATACAAGTCTCTGAGTAAACAAACATGTGTACTTTTTCCATTTCTTGCTTGAGTTCCTAGTGACATTGACAGAGAAAAAAAGTTTTTTTTCCATACAGCTCCTGCAACTTGCCCAAATAAGCACCTTTCCTATTTTTTCGATAAAAAATGCCCAGAAAAATAACAAATGTCTGGAATAGGCAATCCAAAGGAACGATAACACGTCAGTCACGAGAAATACAAAAAAAACGAAACTTGCTGCAAGTCTTCTGCAAAAAGGCTGAAGCTATAGCTGAAGTCCTAGTCATACAGCCACAGATGAAAAATCCCTTTTCTCCAGCTTTTCATGATGATATGCGAGCACGATTCCTTTTCCCTCTTTTATTTGGTTTCTCAGAAGAAAGGAAATGAAGCGAAGGGAAAAGAAGAGATTGCAGTGCAAAAAAATATTGGAGATGTATTTTTGGCATTGGCATCTTCCCAGTCTATATGATGAAGTTTTCCATTCTCCTCTGGGCTCCTTGGTCAGTGGCCTTGCTCCGACCGAGCATTAATGCGGGCTTCGGTTGAGGTACACGTGCGTGTAAGAAAAATGCATGTGAGTTGTGTTGTGGATGCATGGAATGTGGCATGCCAATATTAAAACGACAAGGAAATGTACATACACACATACAAGAAGCACAAGCTACCATAAATTGACTTTTTTGTTGACAGGTTCCCAAATATAAAAAAAATCGAAGAAAGAGCGACACGAAAATTCGTGTATATGGTGGGGTCATAAAAACACGTGAAAAGTTTTCAGAGAAAAAAAACATGGAATTTTGATGGATGTCCCAGTCAATAATTCACTATGCGTATGGATCAATAGCTTAAAGTTTTGCCTGAATACCGTTCATTACGGCGAAAATGCATTAGGATATTCTCAAAAAACTGAGCATGCATAGCACTTTTCGATCCCGTCTGATGGGAAGAGGTGAAAAGGTGACTGGTCTCAATAGTCTGAAGCATAATTGAAGAGTAGTCTCTGAGCAAGCATGAATAGAAAATAAAATACCAAGAGGAAAAGTTGTTGACTTCCTGAACAATTTTTTAACTCTTCACAACAAAACTCAACAACCGCTGGGCCTTTCTCCAGGTTTTGTAAAGGAGATAAGGCCTTCTTCATAAATTCTGCTTTTCTGGCCTTGGCTTCCTCGTGCCATGCTAGCTCTACCTCAGTTTTATATTTTTTAAAGAAAATTTTCGCTCTAGAAACATGAGTAAGCAAGGCCTTCTCATAATAAATGTGAGAATCGTCTTCCAAAACAACCTCTAGCGTTTCATAATATTAAACTCAGGTTATGCAAAGAAAAACTTTGCTTTAGGAGCTCAAGTGGCAATCTCAATCTCACATTGTTTTTGGGAAGAAAGTGAAATTGATTTGTGAGAACCCCATGGTTTTCCCGGTATAATGCTGCATACTTAGAAAGAAAACTATGAAGAAGACACAGCCTTCACATTTGAATAAAATGCCTATTAAGACGACGGAAACATATACGGTTGGCGGTTGGTGGCCAAGTCCAAGTACGTTGCTTATGGTGAATGAAGCCTTTGAGACTTTTTTTATTTCATGTCAATATTCAATTTCTCTCGTAAAAAAGTTTGGTCCTTGGCCTTGCAATTTTCTTTCTGAATTTTTTAAGTTTTCTTGAGCCTGATTGAAAAAGTTTGTCTGGAAGAGGCGGAGTCCAATTTCTTTCTGGTAGTGTTCGAAGAAAAACTAAAATTAGGCAGCTTGATCAACCATGGAAAGACGCACATAAGCAGAATTCAAGCAACGTGCTCTAATAAGTAATTTCAGAAAAGACTTGCAACTAAGTAGCAGACATGAATGGTATATAAAAATATAAATCGAGATTTTTTTAGTTTTACTTAATTAACCAAGGAAAAGAGGAAAGAATTAAATGCAGTTTTAGATCAAACATTTTTCAATCAGGATTTTTGATGCCTCTCAAATAAAACTCAATACATAAGCAAACACTGCTCAAAGCTTTTGATTTTAATATAAATATATTTAGCTAATCATAAATAATAAGTATCTAGTTTGCCTGAAATGGTATGAAATGAATTTAAAAAAGTCGCATTTAAAAGAACATAAGCAATTTTCTCAAGGAATGCATTTAAAAATTAATAAATTGATTTTCCACATCCGTGTGCTCCTTTACTTCCCATGAGTGCTTTCCCCGGAATTTCCTATACTCTAGTATATGTAATCTGCTTGATTGTGCTTATAGCTTTTTGCAATCAACGCAGCAACAAAGACTCATGTATGTCGCCACAAACTTCGCATAGTGCGTTTGCGAATATTTAAACTCAGGAACGCTTTAGTTGACGACGATGACGAAAACACGTCACATTCGTATTTAACAAGTTCTCCAGAGGAAGTCTTAAAGAAGTTGTTATAATTTCTGAACTTGATGTTATTATGTAGGAAAAGGGAACTAGCTGTTAGAGCTAGACTAATATACAAGTGACGCAAGAAACGTACTTAATTCCAAGATCACGACGTGTCTGCTTCGTAATCAGTTCCAGTGGAAACAACAAACTGAAATAAGATATTTTTCTCATATGCAAAACTAGACGCTGTACAATATTAAAATGATTTTGAAACAGGAACCCATGCTTTGACTGGCACGTGGAGTCAGACGGAACGAAGTAATTTGATTGCGAATTTAGATAACGGAAATACGTAATCAATTTTAACCATGTAATCTGAGATGCATGAAGATTTTTGTTGAGTATTTCATTACGGAAGTTGATCAGCTCTACATCGTTCTCTATGCCATCGACGACCTATACAAATCCAAGGTTACGCGTAGATTGATATTATGTAAATACTTACATTACCAATGCAACAATACAGTGTTTTGCTAATGGTAGCCAGGAACTTATCTATTTAATGCGTTTTATTTGAGAACTATATAGAAGCGGACAAATGTAACTAAAACACTAAAACGGAGATATGTATACAAAAAATGTAAACTCTACAGCGGAAAAAGAAACCCAAAGCGGAGGAAGAATT
>JAHZNI010000611.1:0-15426 GCA_027744415.1 Seira ritae
ACCACCCCTTTTAGTACGTATTCAAACGGGTTTTATTTTTCAAGATTTGTTTTTGCCCTGGGTTAAAACCAACGGCTATCATTTACTTGCAATGGTAAAATATAGCACGTTTTTGCCCACTGGGTTTGTATAAAAATGGGTAAAACCCGTTTTTAACCACACACTAGTTGTTAAACCCCTGGGTTTTATCCATCTCTGTTGTTAACTTTTATTGAACATTTTGGAATTGTCAATTTTATAATCCGTCTTAAATTCTAGGACGTCTGGGTGGAAAAGATTCAATGGATTGTATCGGCAAATTCAAATTCTCGAACGTATCTTCAACGAAATATTCTCCGACTTTCTCGTGGTATTTTTCATATTCACGCTGACGGCACAGGTTTCACCTGCACTAAATTTAGTTGGAAATGATAATGCAACCACCACTGTCACAGTCACGGGGCGAACTGCGATATCAACCAAAGTGTTCTTAATGCTTTGCCTGCTGAATGGGAGTGTTGGAACGCTTTTCGTCTTCGGATTCTGCGGAGAAATGCATTCAGCTTCAAGGTCTACCCTAGGAAAGCTGAGCCGACGTTCTGTGGATGATATGGGACTGAGCTACTGGGGAATAAAAGCGAATCGGAGGATCATTCTTTCTCTACCCGTTTTGAAGATCAAACTTGGTGGAGCTAATTTCATTGAGAGGTCGACCCCAATCGTGTTTCAGGAGTTTGTTACTTGTCGGATGATTGATTGTTTGCTGTTGCAAAAGTCCCAGTAAATGCATGGTTCCAAATTTTAGTGATGACAATGTATTTGAAAAGCAATGTAATAATTTGAAAAAAATTGAATCCTATCAGGTATCTATCTATTTGCAATGTGAGGTTGTGCAATATTAGGGACTGTTCAAGTATTACGTCACGCCAAAATCGGGATTTTTAAGACCCCCCACCCCCTCATGTCACACTCTTATACATTCTAGGTTAGACACTGCAGGATAGGGATGTCACACTCGACCAGGATCCCGCACCAACCCCCTCCCAGAGTGTGACGTAATACTTGAACAGTCCCTTAGCATAGAATTCATAATTTAGTTCATATGCTACAAAATAAAATAATATGTAATATTTTATGAGTGTCGTGTTTGCCATATTATGGTGGGAGTGGGATTTAAACAATTGTAGTTTGTATTAAAATTTAAACATAAAGGTTGATATAGTATACCTGTAGTACAGTTCAGGCTCTGATATAGAACAATATGAATTTCGTTGTGTGGCATTTGAAATTATAAATTTGAAATAAATTGAGAAAAAAATCATATCTTTGCAATTTGCATACAATTCTAATTCTGGATACCCCAAGCCAAGTAAGAATGAGGGCCACATAATATGCGGATGCATGGAACTCAACAAAGACCTAGAAACGCATTGAGCATTCTCCTGTCTTATCTTAACTCTTGGTCAAGTCTCATTAGATGTAGTGGCTCAGCTCTGTTCAGTCTTGCTCATCCTATTGCTCATCTCATCTGCTTTGGCTATCTCAAAATGATAAAACCCATATGCACCTGCTACTCTTTCATGAGGAAAGAAAAACAAACCTTTCGCTTCATTTGCATGCTGTCCTTCTGTCAGTGTTCTTCTTATTGTCACTCTGTTGTGTTCTTCTTCTTCATTTAATTATTTATTTGAAAGGAATAATAATAAGATTATATATTATTTAAATTTCTGATTATCATAATGCCTAGAAAATTAAAAAATCCGTCCTTAGCTGACACAAAACTAACTTGCTTCATGTGCCTTAAAAGTTGCTACTACCGTCATAAAATGAGAGCGTCAAACCTCCACTTATTTCGAGCTTTATGTCGTTATGTAAAAGTTAAATTGGATAGAAAATATTGTGAAAATAAAATCTTTCTCTGCATTGACTGCTCAAAGGAACATAAGAAGTTTCTAAAATTATATCGAGAATTTGTTATTACGAAAATTAAGATTAGCTCTTCCCTGCGAAAAATTCATTCCAAGTTCGTAAAGTCAGTTGAGGAGAAGGAGATCGTAGACCAGAAACCAGTGGTGCCAGCACCTGAAAAGGTCAGGAGACTTCAGGAATGGGAAATTGGCAGCAGTGAAGAATTCCAAGTTGTTCAGGAGGGCCTTCGGGAAAAGATTATGACGAAATGTAAGTCCACTTATAAGAACAAAAATTAATCAATGCTGAAATATTTACAAATTTATTTTCCTTGTTTACTGCTTGAGTCCGCAAACAAACATGGAGTGAAAAAATAATTAAATTTATTATTTTCAAGGTGGACTGAAAATGAAGATGGCCTTTCCTAGTATTGCTAAGAATCAAAGATTGGAAATAGTTCCTGATTCAACAACCGGAATTCATCCCGAAAGAGAAACCTTTAAAACTGAAAATGGAATAAAAAATTCGGACGATGATATGATGGGTGTTGACCCTGAAGGAGGAGATAAAGAAAATAGTGGAAGCGGTAGGTCAACAAATTTAAGCCATTTAATTGTCACATACATGAGGCTTCATTAAAAATGAAGTACATATTATTAGAAAGAAATTAATAATGGAAAAAATTATATGGTTCGTGTCTAGGTGAAATCACGCCGTTATATTCCTCAGAACGTGCTTCATCTTCATCCAGAATTAACACCAGCCCTGGAAATGTACTAAAGCCAGAGGAATATTTAGAGGAATTGGTTATGGATTCTCTGCCATTCAATAATTTCAACAGTAATCCATCATTGGAGTCAGAATTAAATGGACAAGACCCAGTGCCAATGTCATCCCTCAACCAGACTTTATTTGAAGATGACGACTTAGAAATCAACGACGATAGCGATGGCGATGAAAATAGCCTCTTTAAGGCAAACTCATTTTCTTGCCCAAACACTGATGCTTTCGGACTCAAAACAAATGTGTTCGCAAACCCCTTAGGAAACTCTCAATTAGAAGACTTTCAAACTAACTACGATTCGACCTCTGTTCTCTCGCCCCTGAACACAGACCCGGACCACGAATATTTTGAAGCTGATAAAGCTCTTACTATCAGCGAGTGTAAGGAAAAAATACATATAAAATGGGTTTGGTTCTTCATGGTCCTTGAATTATTTACAATCTATTAATTAATTAATTAATTAATGATTTATTTTATTATAATTTTAATATTAATAGTGAACGATTTAGTTTCTCGTAATCGGTTCTTTAAACATCGGTTGGTCAAAGATGTTACTCTTGTGTCCGGGGAGGCTTCTCTTTACTTTGGATGTAGATTTTGCAAAGAAAATGTAAGTCTACTGCATGTACATAATCAATCCAATGTTAATCCAATTACTAAAATTTAATCCAATGTGCCCCATTTAGGTTCAGAAATCAACTAAGAACAAATTATTCCAGTGTAATAAATGTACGAATACGGGGTCTGCTGAAGAAATTTTAGAAAAAATGATAATGGTTTCTGTAAGTTTTGTTTTAATTATACCTATTAAAACAACAGCTTTGGCTTTATCTTACCTACTACCTACCATAGTTTCGAATGCAGTTTTGGCTGTTATATTTTCCCTTTTATATCATGTTTTTAATGCTGTGCTTCCTAGAATATTACAATCCAGGATTCGAGTGGCTATCGAGTTGACAACGTCATGTGCTTCAACGACGTGGCAGTTCAGTTGATAAGAAAGGAAGTGAATGAGTACACGTGTGACGAAGATGTGAAAAAGGATTTTGAAGTTCTTCTGAAGGCGAAAGCAAACATGCGGCTGTCTTATGAGCCACTGAACAAAGCCGTAAGTTTCTTATGTATTTTTACTATAGTATTTCTATATTTGTATATATAGTTTGCAAAAGTAATTTTAATTTCATATAACAGAGCGACATGTATGTAGTTAAAGTAGTTTAAAAATTTATTCATTATCTTGTGTCTTGGGGGGATAAGGTCATTGCAAGCCACATTGGTATTCAAAACCAGTACGATGTTCCTGACTATGTTGGGAGTTCTCAAGAAACATACGCCAGTGAAAGTCCTGAACCCAGAAGCTCTGTTAATCTAAAGCAGGAGATTAGTGATGACGTAAACTTTGAGATAGAAGATGCGCCAATCGATCCCACAGAGGTTAGAGTTTATTGCCTACAGCTCTATATCCACTGAATCGGAAATCAATTATTAATTAATTAATCCTGGCCCTGGCATAACTAATTATTTCCTTGTTCTGCATGATTGATTAATTGATTAGCTTTGCTTATAGATTTTACCTGAGGATCGTGTATACGAGCTGAGTTCTACCCCATCCGGATATTTATTACTGCTGAACGCCTCCAAGTACGAAACAGACGATGTAGATAGGGACGGCTCAAACATGGATTTTCTAAAGTTGTATCGCCTCTTTAAAAAGTTAAATTTTAAAATCTACGGAAACGATCTGAATCTGCCACTCTATCTATCCGTAAGTTTCTTGTTTTGGCATCCTAAGAATTAATTCAATTGCAAAAATGGTAATGTAATTATTAATTAATTATATTATATTCCCTTGGAATAAATATGATTTTACAGAAAATTATAGAGCTAGTAAATACCTTCAAGCAAGACTTAATCAACAACAAAATTAGCTCCTGTGCTGTAATTGTAATGGGCCATGGGTACAATAACAACTTCCTCCAACTCTCAGACGGGGAGGATATAAGCATTGACAAGTACATATTTGAGCACTTTTCTTCAAAGAGCTTCCGTGAATTTGAGGATAAGCCAAAGATACTGATGTCCGTCATGTGTCGAGTATTTTCGGATCACGCTGTCCCCTGTGATAACATTGATATTAGATGTCCAGACATTCTCCATTCCTACCACATTCACTCCACCTCCCGTGGCCATGAGAACATTAGGAATAAGAATGGCTCGTTTTTTGTTGACCGGTTTGTAAAAGTTTTCAAGAAATATGCAAGATCCATGGATTTAAAGCAATTATGTAGTCGGGTAAGAATTCGAATTTTTTTCTCTTAATTAAAGTTTAATTTTTGCAAACAATTGAATGACTTAAATATGTATTCTAGACCGCATTTTTAATGATGGAAGACGGACAACACTATGAAGATGAGGACGGTGAGGAGCATTATTTAGCTCCGTGTACTCACAACGGCCCAACGTTTGGCAAGTTTTTCTTCAGAGTTGAAGAGGCAGACTACCCCCCGGAGGAGTTGGATAACATCTACAACCGAGAATTGCAATTACATCTGGAACGCAAGCGGAAGGCTCAAGCGGATTATATTAGAAATAACTTTAGATTCTCCGTGGACAGTCAATGACTAGAACGAACCAAGTTCTTTTTACTGCAATTTTTAAACTAAATTATAATTATATATAATTTTATTATTACTATAGTTTTACGGTATGCTATGTATGGCCGATGGCGTGCTATTTAGATTAGATTAGCTACTTAGTATCAAGACTCGGCGGCGGCAAACGAACTTAACTTAGGTAGCTTGTTTCGAATTCTATCAATAACGAACCATTTTAGATGTAAGTTGACATGCTATTAAAAGCCTTTTATATTTACATAAGTCCATTTTGTATCAATGCAACATACTTCTTTACAGTCAATAGATGACAATAAACTCTCTATCCAAGTCTTAATTATTTTGTGTCATAATTTCTTTTTAACCTATTGAAATTTTTTCATGTCTGATTTTATCATTGTTTTCATTCGCACTTAAGTTTAGTAATTTCTTTTACAGTTTGATGCAACACACATTTACTCAACATCACAGTCAGATATTAGCTTGAATTACGAAGTCTTTTTCCCACTACATCAGTTGTATTATAGTCGTGACGGGATGATTTGCTTTTCTTAATATAGTTAACTACCGGATTTGCTCTATTTAAAATTATATTTAAAATTTAAATCTATTTTATTTTATTTAAAATTTAAATTTATTTGCACTTCATGATTTTTATTTAGCCATTCATGAATATAGCATTCAGATAAAACATCAGTTTATGTTTGGTTGGTTAATATCATTCATCCCTCGAAACTCTTTCTCCCTCTCAAGATTCATAATAAATTTATGTTTTACTTAAGACCCGGAACTTTCCCCGTCTACTGATTTCGAATGCAGCTATGTATCAGCTATTTAATTTATGTCATGAGCATATTTTTGCATGACTTGGTCGAGGTCAAATAAGTTGAGAGAGGTCATAGGTGAAAATTGAACTTCACATTTATGTGTCCTGTGGGTGTTATAAGTAGCAACAAGCCACGTCATGTCATTTTGTAAATTGCAAAAAATATGGTTCGAGCCAATTTACTCTAAAAAATCTTGTGAGCTGCATTAGAGAAAAGTGGGTAATGCATGCCTTGCTATTTTCTTCATTAAATCATAATTTATGCGGTAGAATTGACGGAATGGTTTGAACTAATTTTATTCTCACCATGCAATACACATTAGCAAGTACGTTTACCAAATTTCTTGTAGGAAGGATTTTAACCTCCGATTCAGTAATGATTTTATTCAAAACTTGCATTTATTTAACATAGTTCTCAATTACATAAATAAACTCTTTAAAACATACATTCTCATAGCAGGCTGCTTCCTGCTATTGTATAATTTTCAACTTCAAAACAAACAATTTAGCTATAATACTCCGCAGAACTATCATCGCCATATCTCGAGCTGGATCCCTGTCGATTAATTTGATTAAAGCCATTCTTGATTTCCTCCTGGACTTTGAATGGGTCAGAAGGCAGAAAGTTGCCATGACCATGACCACTATCATGATGCGAATCTGATGACGACGAAGGTGATGAGCAAAAGTTTGGCGCAGTTTCATGCACTAATCCATAAAATGAATCAGCATCCTCCCCCGGATGACGCACGTTAAAGTTCAAAATCGTCCTCGAGGGTACAGGTGGTGGTGGAGGAGGAGGAGGACCTGGGGCAGGCTCGGGGTAGGAATTGCTCGTGTATGGTCCCGAACCGGAGAGGGCATTACTCCCATCATTGAAATATTGACCAATAAGTCCCTGATCATCACTATGGCCAATGGGGAATGTGTCTGTGTCGCCATAAGCACCGCCACCTCCACCACCGCCATAATTTTTCAGTTCGTCGAAATGAAGAATTTTAACCTTGGATTAAAAAAACAGGGCAATAATGATTTAATTATTCATTAAATTAATAATCCCTAATTTAATTGCTTACATGTGCAAACGCCATGTTCGGAACCTCCCGGACAAGGTCCTCCAAGGTGGCTCCCCCATGATATTCAGAAACAAAGGACCTCCTATCAAAAGGATATCCCATGGGCCTCGCATCCGGATACAATTCTCCCATTACCCCGCAAAATATATAAGCAGGCCTACAGTTCTGTCCCCCACTCCTTCCCTGCTCCACATAGTCATAGCTGGAGTCCGTGACCATCGCGAAGAAGTCGAAGGACAGGCCTTCCCTTGTCCCCTTAGGAATGAGGAGGTGGTGGGGCCACCCGCAGCCGCAATAGGGCATTTGGTCTGCGTCCTCCCTCGCGAGCTGCCGAGTGCTCCTGGGGAAATCTATGGTTAGTGGGGTGTCCACCGATTGACGACGAATGGTATTGATTCCAGCTTTAACTGAATAATTAAAAATATTTAATGAACCTTTAAATTAATTTCATGAGATTTTGGTATTTTTTATTTCGGTTGTGCATACGGGGCACTTTGAACGTATCCAAGATGAACATGAAATGCCTCTCCTCCTCCAAATTATATCTTCGTCCCTTGAGGTCATATCTGGGTGCCATGAATAATCTCACCGTGACTGTCTTCGCACTCGCGTAGTCCTTTCGATCCTGCGGAATATATAATTATTTTGCGTAATTTCAATTTTTCCTTGCCAATTCCTCATCTCAATCCAATTATTTATTATGTGCTCACAATTTTCAATTCATATTGAAAATCTTGGTGATCCAAATGCTGATGGCAGGCCCACAGAGGGCCTCGAGCGAAGCTGCGATTAAAATCCAATCCTCTAGACAAGTCATACTGATGACTGTTCCAAAACGTGTGCAATACATTCGAGGGCAAGTTTTTGGATTGAACATTGAAGCTGTGGATGGCCACACCATGCATCAACAGTGGCCAGTCACCCTGAATCAGAAAAAAACAAAGGGATACAATTGAAATTGAAATCAAAACCTAAATTAGTTCACGTGATTGATGCATTTCTGCGGTGAGGTGGGTAGAAGTAATAAGTGCAGCGCAGCGAAAAAACCAAGCCAAAATAAACCACAATCAATGCATAAAAATGTCCTCTGAAGACAAATTACTTTATGTAAAAAATAAAGACTAGGTTAGTGAGTACTTCTTGTCCGCAGTCCGCACAAAATAACCAAAACCACAGAAAAATAATGTATAGTTTTTGTGGAATTAAGATTTAGAATGGAATAATATTACTTAGGTATTTCGTGTACCTCTGTTAGTTGGTACGGCTGCAAGGTGCTCTTGTATCTGTCGAATATGCTGTCGATGAACACGTGGTAGGGGTAGAACATTACGTCACGCATTGCAGTTGCGGGATCCCCCATTACACCTTACCAGAAAGAAGAATGAAATAAAAAATATATATATTGTCATGCTAAATACCAGCGTTGGCAAAAAAGCACTTTTTTGTGGATTTTTTTGCTTTTAACAAAAAAATCGGTTTATTTTGCTGACTTGCTGGATGCTTTTTTTCCCATGCAAAAGGTAGGAAATGTTTTATGTAAAAACATTATCAATAATTTTTACATGGATAAATTATGTTTAAACATGTAAAAACATGTTGGCAAAAATTATGGAGATTGGAAATATACCAAATTTTAAATGAAGAGGAGGTTTTTCCATGATTTTTCCATTAATCCATTTTACATGTAAAAAGTCCAGCTTTTACATGTTTAAACAAACGGCAAATAATTTTTCCATGTAAGAATACAATTCGTGGCAAAAGGTACCCGAAAGGAAATTCGCTTAGCAAACAAACTGCTTAAAAAGCAAAAAAGCGTTTAATTGCTGTAATGATAAAAGCATGCCGTCCAACACTGCTTAATACGTATCTGTCAATCCAATAACTGACATGACGGCGGCAAAGAAGAAGCGATTAAAAAAAGTAGCCGAGTCATTTTACTTATATTTTACCTGGTGGTATGCCAAGCTCATCTCGTGGCTGTTCCGGTGCGGTGAAGAAAAAAGATCGCACCATGTCATGTCATCGAAATTGAATAAAAATATAAATCAGAATCAGAATGCAAACTTTTTGTTTTGTTTAAATGCGATTAGATTAGCTTATGCATAAAATGTCGACAGCATTTATGTAAATCTTGCGGCTTGAATTGTTCTGAATGAAGGCATGAAAAAAGGGCTTACATCCAACGCCAGTGATATCAGATTATGGCCATTGTTGTGAATCCCGTGATAACCATAAAGTTCTGAGAAAATAAAAGAGTTGATATAGAAGTAGAAATGGTACTGGCTTCAAGTTTTTTTCTGGCTTACCTGGATTGATTGAGAAAACATTCGCTTCGACTACATTTCCAAGGATGGTGATGCCTAAAGACAAAGGAAGTTTGAACAAACCACACAAATTACAAATAAAGTACGTGAGGAGATTGACGACATGAACCATTTTTTTATCAGTAGTGGATTAGAATATTTTTCTTACCTTCGTACGTGTGGAGATCTACGCGTTGGTTGAATGCCTGCAAATAAGAGTTTAATTGAAATAGGGGCTGTCCACAAAATGCGTAACGCAAAAAAAGTCAGTTTTTCACATCCCCTCCCTCCCACTGTAACGTAGTTTGTCTTTTACTAACGTATGGAGTATTATAACGCTTGCTCCACACCCCATCCCTCCCCCTCATTGCGTTACGTATTTTATGGACAGCCCCAGATAAGTAATATAAATGGAGAACGGTCTATGTTTTTTTGCGAATTGAGAATCAATGTAACCTTGCTTTTGATCTTACGTCAATTAAAGCTCCCTCTGAAATGCCTTCCAGTACCCTCTGCAGATGTATGGTCCTGTTCCTCGCACTCACGAAGAAGGGATCGTTTGGCAGTGCGTTAGACATAGTGTCTGAAATAGGGACGCCAACAGGCCGAGCACTCCAGTCGTTTCCTGAGTTGCCCTCATTCAAATGAGGATTATACGCTAGTGGGATTCGGGCGCCTGGTAGGACGTCAAAAGCTCCTGTGGGAGGCAGGCGGACTGATAGTCTTTCACTGTGGTAACTTCATAACAAAATTAAATAAAATTATGCCGTTATTTTTGATGTGATGGTGCATAATAAAATGAATGCCAACATTGAGGAATATTTGCAAGCTAAAGCTTACCGAGCCAGCATGGTGTGGTGCATGAAGTAGAAGAGCTCACCTATTCTCGTTGAAAATTTTAACCAAATAAAAACAAATGCTCTATAACTAAAATCAAATTTACACATGAAAATCTAATGCTAACGAGAAAAAACAAAAGAAAATGAGATTACTAAATTAAGGTTAAATATTACCTTCTCTATCTGCAAATCCAAGTGATCCATCAATGGGGTAAGCTAAATGCCTGTATAACATAATTAATTATATGTAATTCTGAATAGTATAACCAAAAATTGCAGTGATAAGTCATTAGTAATTACGCTTGCTAGTAGATATGGCGCAAGATTTTTGGTAAATGTAATTTATGAAAATTTCTGCTTACCAATACCAATGATGAGCATTTAACATGACCTGGTAAATTAGATATATGAAATATATATATGAAATTAGTTTCATGTGCAGTTTCAACCAAATTCAATTTCAGTTTACGAAATAGCGTAATTTGGAATATGTAAAAATTGTAATGTGACTTGACTTACATCTTCACGCCAGTACCACAGAAGATTTTCAATCCCATTATCTCTTCCCACTGAGCCATCGATAGGGATACACCTCTAAAAAATAATATATCTGGTTATTAGCCGAGCACTTTTCATATTTATTGGTTCGGAAAGTTCCAATTTCGCGTGTTCGTGACAAAACTAGATGTCAAGAGTTAGCAGTCTGCATCAGAGATGGATAAAACCCAGGGTTTTAAACAACCAGTGGGTGGATGAAAACGGTTTTGCCCATTTTTAACCAAACCCAGTGGGCAAAAACAGACTATATTTTACCATTGAAGTAAACGATAGCCGTTGGTTTTAACCCAGGGCAAAAACAAATCTTGAAAAATAAAACCCGTTTTAATGCGTATTAAAAAGGGTGGTCAAAAGCAACTTATTTTACCCACGTCCATCTCTGGTCTACATTGCTGCACTCATTAAAAAATTTTGCTCTGCACTCATAAAGCTTTCGCTCATAAAAAAATTTGTCGCAATGAATGTATTTTTTTCAGATCAGTTCAGACAAATAAATCACTGAACTCAAACTCGCGAATCATTTCCAAAGTCTAAAGTCATGGTGTAGTCTTCATAGATGCGCTAGGCCATTACTTACGTGAGTCGAGTGGTACCTGATACATGAAACGCATTTACATACTAAGTTAAAACAAGGAAGCTTACGATAAAAACTAATTGGTCGAGTTTTAAAGTTTCGTGCATTTTTTTGTGAATGTCTGACTGAGAATCGAATACATCACACAGTAATTCAAGGAATGGTTATAATTTCGTAAGCACAATCATGATGCCACCTACGTAGCCAAAGCGTATCATACGTTCAAAAACAGCGCCGGCTGGAGCTAATTTCACGCCAATCAAAAAATTTAAATCTTCGTACTGTTGCTAATGAGACAACTGCAAATTATACTCTGCGGTTGCATAGAATTCACGACAATTTATATTTTTCATGCGTGCCTAGTGCCTACACCAAAAATGCCTCAGCGAGTACCGCATCGTAGGTATAACAGCGAAGTCTCAATTAGGTATGATATGATGCTGCTGTTCACTTGCCGAGAGTCGAGAATGCCTACTCCCTCAGTTGAGTTTACCTATTTGTTGAAATTTGAAAAAGCTAAACTGAATCTTTCCAGATTGATTTGTGAAACTGCCTAGGTACTTATGTGAACATGAAGAAGTAGAGTAAAAAGCATAAAAATGTATTCAGGGTTCATTTAGCTTCTTGTCACGGAATAAAGCACCATGCACATTACCTACGCACTAAAATTGAGATGCCTATGTTTTAGAATTTTTTCACGTGCAAAAATAAAATAAATAATTTTTGTCTTGTAATTTTATTTCACAGAGATTTTTTGGGAATCCTTAAAAAGCTTTTTCTTTGCAAAAAAATCTTTGCATCTTTATAAAATGAAGTTTAATTGAAATGTCATCTTTCCAATTTGATGAAAATTTCTCAATCTCAATAATCCCTGATGTCTTTTCTGAGGATGATGCTAAGGTTTTTGTATATGTATTGCAAAGATTCAACCGTTTTTCACTTACATGTTCTTCGCCGTGGTCCTCAATCGAACGTTTGAGACTGCTCATGACTTCCTTGGGTATAAACATGCCTATAAACAGGTAGAATAAATCAGGTAACTAAACCTTATGGAAACTTTCATCAGGAGAAAAAATATTTGTTGTCTGTCTGTGTCTCAGTTCGACTAACTTGGCATAACTTCAACAATCGATGGCTTTCTCAGCCGCTGCATGTCCCTCCTATGCATAGCTGATCCATATACGGCCCTCACCCAAACGTGGGGATTGACCTCACGCCTATCCCTTACTCCAGCAGCCATATTGATGGCGTCTTCGGGAGATGTTTGTTCTTCAGCAAAACATAATAAATTTTGAAATTTGCACTAAAAGCCAAAATAGAATTATAAGGTTTTATAGGGGTTCCCTCACCCATGATAACCTCCCTGAGCTTCGATACTGCTCTCATATGTCTTGAATTCAAGCCGTAGTAGAACGCATTCCTTGGACAGTCCCTCTCAATATCCCTCAAGAAAGGGAGATCCCTCTCGTTTTCCATGAATGTGTTCAGAATGGTCATACTCGGCATCTCCCTCTTCCAGTCGAACATGTCCAGAAACACATTCTGCATTGATGATGATGATGATGATGAGGTTGATCCAACACCTCCTCCAATGCGGTCTTGTGCGTGTGCCTCATCAAAGTATGAGGGCTGCTTAAAATTACTGTTGAGAACATTCTCTTCAAAATAATCTTCACCACTGGTACTGGTTAATTCTAAAAGGACGACTAGAACCATAAAAACCACACGTAGAGACATTTTTGCACTCAGCACTGTACCACTGCGACTGCGGCGGGTCCGAATTAGTAGTAAATGGCAATGATTATTCTTTCTTCTGTGGGGCGACATCATCATGTCGTATTTCTTACTTTGGCTGGGGTTACAGACTAGCATTTTCTACTTAATACAAAAGCAATCTCAACAATTTTACGCTAGCTCCAGTAATACCATTTTTCTTACAATGCCCCAAAGTTAATTTTCACTCAAACAGCTCCATCAAGAAAAGATCTTCCTTCACGAAACGAGCTTCTCAATCAGTTTTTAGGAATAGGTAGCTCTAATCTTCAGAGAAAAAAATATTTGGGCTCATCTCTGACAAAATTTTTAGCGATCTTTTGGCAGTTCCAATTCATCTAGAAATTCAGTAAAAAATGAGTACTTTTCACTTGCCGGAATTCCATTTGTTTGGTTTTGAAACCACCATTACCATTGTCACTTGCGATTCTTCAATCATAACTGAGTCAATGTGTGTAATTTTCTCCTCGCTTACTTAAAAGGATTCGTTGAAATTCCAATTATTTGTAACAATTATTGTGTTTGCAGAAAGCATCAATAGTTTCACTAAAATTTTAACTGAACCGTTTCCTTAGGACCATGCAAAAATGCATTTCAATTTCAATGCATGATTTCCATTGATCCGAAGCTGATTGATGTTGTATGTGCATTATGCATACCAAACCAATGCATATCCACCATGAAAGAACTCATAGACACGCACTCGCACGCACAGCAGTCAAAAGCCAACTGCATGAAGCCAAGCAGCGAACAAAGGACTATAATGGAATCAAGCCTGAGGCTATGTACTATGTAGTCAAGTCACTATCATATCACCATCAGCATCCGAAATGAAATGTCATCATCATCGTCAACACTATTATTATAACATAACTAAACATAAATGTTTGCGAAATGATTTTCAATTTTTATTGACGCAGAACAAAATATTGGAAAACCCTGCTAAGGCACGCCTTCGGACTTCCTTCCGACTTGACGAAAAAGTCACTCTTGTGACATTATGTCATGTCATGTTATGTCACTCGTGTTATCATGATTCTAGAAATTTTTCGTGAAATCCCTTGATTGCACAATAAAAAAATCAAGTGATATTTTAGGAACAGAGTCTGAAGGTGCACAGAGCGGAACAGAGTATCAACTTCCGTTTTGCTTCATTGACCCAACCTATTCAAACCATAATGCACCGTGCTCGCATTCATTCGTTCAAGATGAGATTGCAAAGAGAGAGAGAGAGACAAATTTGAGTTTTGATTTTTTTCATCAAAAAAAGAGACAAACAAATAATGATGTTTAATGCAGACAAAACAGAAAACCAAACAATAAAGCAAATTGTTTCTGAATAAGAGACCAGCTTTCAAACAAATGCATAATTATGTACAAGTACAAGCAATGAGACAAGTCAACCAATCGTATCAAGAAAGAGAAGTTTATGGAAAATTATCTGAAAGATGATGATGATCAGCTCAATAATAATGCATTATGTATGAGTACAATGTCACGTAGAAAGTCATTTTGTCATATAAATAAAGACAATCTATATATTATTTATTGTCTTCATGTTCATCCCATTTTGCTTTCAAATCTTGATACTTGTGTAGTATTTACTTATCCGACCTTTCCTACTCATGTTGTAATTTCTGGCTTCCAATTTTGGTATCAGCAAGAGTGCTGTACCATGAGAATAATCGAAACAATTTTTGTGCACGAAATCATTCAAATCCAATTTTTTGCATCATTTCTTGTTGGATAATATGTGTATTTTCATCGAACTTTTGTCCTGTGACACATTAATTTGTGCTTCGCTCGAAATTTTATTTGTTTACAAAAGCTAGCTTCACAGTCACAACTAAATATTTGTTATTGGTCAGAAATAGTTTTTACCGTCAATGATAATTATATAGAAAGCGGTATGGAAGTACGTGTTTTTTCGCTCAAAAGTCGACAGGCTAAAGATGTAATATAATATGAGGTATACGTCTCCGCAATTAAACATTAAAATTAGGCAAATCAAATATGCAAAAATTTCTGGACATACAAAGTTTAGCCAATTGAAGTACTACTCAGAGATTTATAAAACCCAGGGTTTTAACAACCACTGGGTGGGTAAAAACGGTTTTACCCATTTTTATCCAAAACCAGTGGGCAACACTGGACAATATTTTACCATTGCAAGTAAATGCTAGCCGTTGGTTTT
>JAHZNI010000612.1:0-22460 GCA_027744415.1 Seira ritae
TTTTTTTACTTATGTGAAGATATGCGTTCTCCATCTTCCATGAAGGAAATAAGGATGCGTACATTGTTACCATGTAGTGTGTGTATGTATCGATCGCTTGAGCTATGCGTTCACTTCCACGTTTTTCTAATTCTTTTCTCCCTAAAAACTCTGGTGCTTTTTTGCTTTGGTTGGAAAAAATGGAAAAAGGAGACGAGACCGGAGTATGAAAAAGCTTTTTTTCTGTGAAAAGCACAGTCGCGGAAGAGCTTCATAGGTTGGGAGCAAAGGAGCGAGGCTTTTTATTATTAGATTTTCATCCGATATATGAAAAAAGTCCTGTATTATGCAATGCAACCATTTCCCCGCTTATAGTAATGGATTGCTTGCTGGCAAAATCCAAAATCCTCTCGTCTCTCCGTTGAATAGAGAAAAGGGAGCCTTTGTACACACACCAAGTCGGGAATTACTTACAGTGATGGTGATGGGGAAGAATGGATTGAAGGAAACCGTTGAAGTAGAATATGTACATATTATTATTCCCTCGTCATTCGCAGGCTATTTAATGTAGAAAATGCCTTCGGGATCGATGTACATGTAATGTATGTTTTAGGTGGATTAATGAAGTTGAACTGTAGGGCCACAGGCCACTTTAATTGCTTCTGGGTAAAATTGCAGAGTAGTGGCAGCAGCAACGTTGATATGGGCACACTACACTGGCGTGGTGTGGCTTCACTAGGTGAGTGAGGAGGGGTGTCAATGATTTCTTTTGAAGGAATAGCCTCAAACATTTATTAAGAGCTCGACTTTGAATTGATAGGTGTATGCATTATGAAGAGATGAATTTGGTAGGAGAAAAAAAGAGTGGAACGCAGGATTTTTTAAGCAGTAAAATTTTTATGGCGATACAATTATCATATCAAATCCATCCAATTTTTTAATTTATTAGGTGATTGGGTGGCTTTTGTTGAGAATAAATGAATGTTTGAGTGAGTGAGTGACCAAGTAGCATTTTTATTATTATATTAATGCTCCATCTCATCATCATCATCACACGAAATAATAAAAACGTTTAGTTTCATAATTTCGCGTTCGGTTCAGTTCAAGGTATCAAAAAAAAGCAAAATGAAGGTGGTATAGCTATAATAATGATGGTTGGTGGTGCAAAGGCGAGAACACATTTTTGGGAGCGCTGTATAAAAAATACATGGTAGCATTTAATTGTATGCACAATGCCAGAGCAGTGGTTGGTAGGCACTTTTGCACTGTGTAATTTTTTTCTGTTATTGCATCCGCACTTGACACTTCACCATTATTTGTGCAGGCATACGTGGAGTTGTAGTGAGGGAGAGAGATACATATCACTATCACGCATCAACCAAATCGAGAAAGAAAGCAGCACAGCAAGCAAGTCATTTTCTGAAAGCAGTAATTATTCTCGACTCAAATATTATTTATTACTTCTCGAAAGACAGGGAGAGAGAGGAAAGACGATGGTGGCATGCCATGCAATAAATTTTAAGGAGGCGAGGACTAATTAATAAGTAAGTGTGTTTTTTTTCTCCCAAACGCTCCTATTTCAAAATGAAGTTGAAAAAATAACAAACTTTTTGTTTTCTTTTGATTGACAAGAGTTTTTTAGAGCAATCTTTTAAAACGTCAGTGAAAAAGGACGCTGTATATTTAGGGCTAGGGATGGATGCAGTGTGTACGTAAGTAGGTAGGCAAAAATGCTCTAGAAAAAAAGATAAATGGTATCTGTGACTCTTTTGTTTTATGGTGGTTAGCTACCTAATGGACTTGTTGGCCAACCACAAAACATAATCATCACCACCACGGCTCTGTGCTATAACTAGAGTGCTGCTTGATGTTTCTGCTCTTACTATTACTATTAGATACCTCTCTCTCTCCCATTTGGGTTGTATTCTATTAAGCTAAGCTTCTTTGATATGAAGAGTAATTACAGTATCCTTGATTCGATTACGCCTTCATGACGCCTAAAGTCGTTAATACGCTAATTACGCACATGCAATAAAAACACGATTTTTATGTTCATCTGTAGGCATCTGCATACCACTATAAATTTTCAAAAAAAATGTGCTTGAGAAGCTCCATCATTAGCATTCTTGCACTCTTCAACATTACAAATTTAGCGGTTGCTTGTGTTAAAAATGGACTGTTAAAGGAAAACGATGATAATTTTAATGAAAATAGCTTCATTTTGCTTACCTATAAAGTGCGAGAGGAAAGGAAAAGATATGCATAAAGTGCCTTTGTATATCATGACTCATTTGGGTTTTGCTTCATCTGTATTCCTGTCACAGCCATCAACAAATACAAATATAGTACCTAGTGAAAATAGAATCGATTTGTTTTTGACAGTTATACATACTTTCCCGACCGATTGTCAAAGTACCTGCCCCATTGATTGTTTGCTAATTTTTTTCTCCCTTGTTGTCAACTCTTCATTCACCTGTCGATCACCTGAACTCTCTGTCACACACGACATCAAAATCATGCTTGCTTACAACTTACGGAAAAAACAACCCACGTCAGCAAAAAGCACTACAAGCAAAATCCTTCTAAAATGACACTAGCAGAAAATTATTAACAAGGTACACGCATTCAAAATTACCCCTAAATTGCATTCAATTACGAAATGAGCACGAGCCTCTGAAAGTACCACTCTTACTTCCAACAAAGGCAACTAATGTTGAGCTCAACTAAATTTAAAAATCTGATTAAGTTGTTAAACAAAAAGGCTGCCGCAAAAAAGAAGCTTGATAAAAAGCTCTCGAAGCAAACTAGGAGCTCATTTACTTACCATTTATCATTATCATCATCATTCTTCATTTCGCTTGGCAATTGTTCGTGAAAAAATCTATTTTACCGTTTGAATTGCAATCGCAAACATCCTCTCTCGTTGCTGTTGTTGATTTCGTCGAAGCGAACCATTCAATTACTCTACAAATTACTAAATTGACCACTTAATCCCACCGTCTTGCTTTTCCTTTTCACACCGTTTGTGTGGATAATTAAAAACAATTTATTGAATAATTTTTTACGAGTTAAATAGTCAGAACAAGAGAAAAATGCGCTTGTACGAGTGCATACAAATGCACTGAAGCTAATTATTACTTTTTTCCTTTTACAGTAACTAGTCTTTGTTTTCAAGTACAATCGCTTGCAAGTGCTGAACTCACTATCATAAAATGCAGGAACACGTTTGGAATGCGAGTCATAAAATGCAACACAATGCTTCAAGCCGTTGCATTTCAATGTAGAAAAAATTAACAACCGATCCGCCATGTACAAAAAAAAGTGTGAAATCTCAACTCTTGTGAGCTTTACCTTTAGCCAAACAAGCAAGCGGTGAGAAAGGCTTTCTCGTTTATTGTTGGTGTACAGTGGATTTTGCATTTTCTTTTGGCTCATCATTTGCCTCCCCCTTGCCTGTTCGAAGGCAAAAGAATACAATCACAAAAGAGGCATAGGTAATAATAATAATATAATGAATATATGATGAAGATATGAAAAACTCTTGATGAGGATAGTGATGGGAGCAGGAGGAGAAGAGGAAACTTCACTTATGCTTATATTTATGTTGACTGCAGGAGCAAGACTTGTTGTTTTCAAGTTTATTATCTGGCTTTGGCTTGCTCACTATTTTAGCTATCTCTTAAGTCTACAATTTCATCTGTGTAAAAAAATCCAATCTTATCGTTTTTGCAGGGATGGATGATGATGATGATGCTTTAAAGATTGTGCATTCTAAAGGCGAAGATTAAGAAACGTGATTTAAAATATCAAAAAAAAGTTGGGAATTGGTTTGTGTAATTGCTCAAAAAAGGAAATGGCTTCGAGGCAGAGACTATCCATATTTTAACGCGTACTTCGCTTATTATTGTGTTCATGTTGGAACAAGGATATAATTACAGCTGAAACCAACACTGATTATCATTTGATTACCGAGGGCATACATAAGGCTGCAATTAGACTCAGACTGAGAAAAAAACGGGTAGGTATAATGCATATTATTTTTTAGCTTTGTAGAGTTGAAATAGATTTTTTATCATCCTTATTTTATCTTGCTTTTTCTGACATTGAAAAGGTCTAGACTTTAAATTAAGCAGTATTAGAATTATTTATAGATTACGATTTAAAGATCTCCTTCTGATCAAATGAAAATTCAAGAAAAAGCAATTTAGTTTAAAGGATTCTTCTTGAATTGAAGAAAAAAACGAAGTAATCAAAATCAAAGCAGTTAAACTGTCTGCAACCTTCCCATCACAAGTACAAGAGGCTTTAATTTGTCAGCGATACATCATTCAGATAAACAACTTTTTCCCCCGGACTCGGATTCATGTTTCAATTTTTTCACTAATGATAATAAATAATGTCAGAGATAGGGATGGGATGAGGACGGTAATGTTATTGATACTGCGAACAAAATGAGGAAAAGCGTTGGTGGTGGTGGTGCTGGTGGCTAGTTGGTTCTGGTGTTGTTGTGTATGTGTGTGTGGTGGTTCCTTCATTTCCCCCGATAATAAGTTCAGTGTACTCTGTATTTGTTATGGACGTCACGTACCATTCATGATGCGATAATAATAATAATACTGTAATGATGTATAAAAAATATTCGTCAGATAAAATTCCAGTTTAAAACAAAATAAAACCTAATCCTTCTCTTCCTCCTCCTTCAGCTCCATTCAAGTTTTTTATTTAGTGAACTTTCCTCGCAAAAAAGGAGAAATGCTTTTACCTACCGGAGAGAGAGACAATAATATTATTTTATTTTGTGAAAACATAAATCCTACGCAAGAATAACATGACTTCTAAAGTTTCACAGTATCGCTTCCCTTTTTTAGAGTTCATTATAAAATTTTTGCCTTGTTAAATGCCTATAAAATGGTATGCATTCTCATTATGCAAAAGGTGTATAGAGCTATCTATCCATGCGGGTATCTTTCGTTTCGTTTGTATTTGTGTAGCATTTAATCGGGTTGAATTACCATTGACATTTCTTATCATGCGAGACTCTATGCTTCTGCTTCACTGCTGCATGCGAACATAAATACCTACGGAGCAGGAGCATGTATGCATACTGCATACTACGGAGTTGAACACTATTTTTGGAGCGTGTCCTTTCCAGGAAGAACTGCTGAAGCCCAAAAATATCCACTTTGCTCAGGGAGAAGCATTTTTGTGTAAATACTCAAGTGGAGGCTTCTAAACTTTTTTCTCTCTTTTCTCATTTGATCACGCCCGTGCGCACTTTTCGTTTTTGAGGAAATTGCATTACAAACTGAAGAGTTCTTTTTAGAGTTTTCCTTTAACATTTGCTTTGCATTCAAGAGGCTTTTTACGTTTTACCTTTCGATGATTTAATAAATGGAAGGGGTGATGAAGGTAATACGTACATGAAAAGTTATTAACGAAATTGTTCAAAAGGAATTAAGTTCAAATGTATTTAACATAATTTTCTCTTGAATCTTTTACGCTCCCAACCTCTCTATTTCATTTCGGGTAAAAACCAAAGGGGTTATTTTGTAGGATCACACGAAAAGAATGTAATGGGGCATTTAAGGAAAAAACCGGAGTATTAAAGACATGTTTAGACGTTGAATGCTTTTAAGCTATGGTGGCAGTAAACCAATATGACATGTCCATAAAATATAAAAGCACTTCTCTTTATTTCGGCCCCTAGCTGAGAGAATAAGAAAACAAAACAACATAATAATATAATAGCTCTAGCTCTGGTTTTTTTCAAAAGCAGTAGTTGTTGTAGGCAGGGGAGAAAAAAGAGGATACATTATTAGCAAGACAAGAGATATACATCAGGACAGGAGAGCCACGAAAAAAACGGACTGAAGAAGAAAGAAGAAAACGAGTCAGTCAGTTAAAATGTGTTTTGATATACGATTTGTCTTCTTCCCTTTTCCTTTCTTCTGAGGTATATGCATACGTTCGTACATAGTACCTAGGCATGAGGAAGGATAATGTTCATATTCCCAGGCCAGGCTGAAGTTGAAAACATGACTTTTTTGACTGCCATATAGTATGCTTTCAACTATCTCTATCTATCTGATTGTGAGAGTTGTGAAATGGAAATGCACGCATGTTATTTACAGGGATTTTAACGTGGAAAAAAAGGATGTAATGAAATACTGCCTGGGAAGCAATATTTTCCTCTTCGGGGAAAACGACGGATGCATGTGTACAGGCATAAAAATGGAGGCTCATAAGGTGCATACATTTATAATGAGATGAGGATCACTATTGTTAGCTGAGCTGACAGACTGGCGAATGGAACGCGAGGAGGGACTCACTCGGAGCTCGGTTGAGTGAGACAGACATGCACGCACAAAAGGCCAAAAGCAAAAAATGTAGATTGCCACTTTATTCCTGGCTTTTGTGTACTGTACTTGTACTTTTCTCTCTGAATTGAATTGAGGGAAGCAGTGGAAATGTTGGAATGAGAATGGAATGGAGAAAAATGCTTGAAAGCTTTCAAGCTAACTCAATTCCTCATGCCTGTTAATCTGGTTTACGTAATGTTCTCATTCGATTCTGCCGCTGAAACATTTGAATTTCCAGTATATTTTGTTCCAATTTAAAGATTTATTGCACAGGATAAAAATTACGCACAGAAAAAATCCTACAAAGAAAGTGCTTTACCCGAATTATATTTTTAAGCTCATGTAGTTACAATTCTATTTTATTACAAAAAATAAAATCATTTCGTGAAATGATTTATTGACCTTTATAGGACTGTGGGACATTGCACTTTGTTTTTCTACTGCCTGCTGGAGTAAATCCGTTTGTCGTATTAATTATGCACCTTAATGGCTGAACCTTATTTTTTCGTTCTCTTGTTTAATATTACATATTGTATTGTATTTTCGCAATGATTTACTGTTTAATTTGCTTCTTTTCAACGAATCGATATCACCAACTGAAAGCATAGTTTTGTGTTAATTTCACATTTCCTGTTGGTATGCTTGTGGTTTGCCCAGCTCTGGTTTGAAAATACATACATACATACTTTGGCCATGTATGGATTGATTTTGTAGAGGCATTTATTCTTATAAAAACTATTCCATTAATTCGCCTCCCACTGATAAACTTACCTTATCTCCATCAATTCAGTACGAGGGAGCAAAACTATTTTGACAGTTTACGCTCCCACCTTTATTCCTAAACGTGCTCATTCCATTTACTAGGAAACGGAAAGAAGTAATTGATTTGCCAGTAACCCAGCGGCGAAGCTCTTTTTTATTGTCACGACCAACCAATTATTCACTCATCAACAAACTGCCGGAATCGAAAAGGAAACTGGAGTTAAGCCCTATGTAAGCATTATTGTCTGCTGCACAAACGAACACAGCCGAAGCCATTAAAGTAGGTAGTGGTTGTAGTCAGAGGCAATTCTGAAAGTTTCGTTGGAGATGTGTCATGGAGCGGAAAAATCTTGCGGGAAACGGGGATGCGCTTTTTCTCTCATCCACACAGCACACATGCATATGTGCATAAACTTATGACATGGGTATAATAAACTCCGCTCAAATATACAGCATCATCAAAACTATGCCCGGCATTTTCCAGGAATGTATCCTGCATCAAAGCATCAAACCGATAGCGGATCCCCCTCTATTCACTATGGTCATTATAAATATTGATGATGTTTCCGAATGAATTAACTTTCATCATTTTATACTGGCATAGCATGCCCGGCATCTTTTTTTACTCAATAACGAAAGGCCATAATCACAAAAAATTGTGTTAAAGGCTAATGCGCGTATAATGGATTATGAATAATTTTCATTTGAATTGCTCAATGGAACGAAGAATAACAAAAGAATGGGGATTTTTTAGGCACTACACAACTCTTAAATTGCTTCCGTTTCTGTCGAGAGAAGCCTTTCAGAATTTCAGAAAGAACAATAAGGTTTTGTGCTATTGACTTAATTTTCATAAAAATCCTCTTCTGAATCACTTTGTAGGTGTCATCTCGAAAATAATCCACTACTACTTTTCTGAGATTCTGTGAAGTGCTAAAAAGCATTGAACTAACAGCGAGAAAAGAACTGTCAAGAATCAGAAAAGGGATGTGCATTGTGCTGTTTATGTTTTGTTTTTTATGTCACCACTCCAGAGTAAAATATCCGACAGGAATAAAAATCCATACAGCATTTCGGTTTGCGTTTGATGATGGTGAAAAGGCTTGAGTCGGTTTCTTTGTTGTTGCTTTGTTACTCACAATTTTGTTTTCCTGTTTTCTTCCAATCAAAGAGTATCGTTTCCAGGTACATTGTGCGAGCGAACGTTTTTCTTTCCTACTGCAGAGCAGAAAACTGAGAATTACTTTTGATGTTGGTTTGGTTCCGGATGTTTCGGAGAAAAAGAAAGGATCGATAACTGAATGAAGTTGAACATGTGTTTTGCTACTTCGACTCTTAATCTTAAAAGGAAGTCTAATTTTCTGAAATTTAAAAAGATTTGTTCGCGGGATTATATCCTGGAAAGGTTGACAACCTTCAATAACCGTTAAATTTCTGACTTCCGCTTCATTGCACCGAGATCGAGTAATCTTGGAGTTTGCATTCCTTGCTTAGAGCCTAATAATTTCAATTGGATTCGAAATCCTGGTCTCACGTATTGACCTTCTACAAATAAGTATTAGAGTAGTCGAAGTCCTGGTATATCTACTCTTTCTTTTCTAAATTTTCCATGGAGCATTCAACTTCCTTATGAAGGGAAGTAATCGGAAAAAGTCGAGCCGAGAGCGTTTCTTTCCAGGGAATCTCTATTACATTTCTATTCGTTCACCCTTCGTACGTTTCATTTTGAATTTGCCTTGAAAAGAGAAAAAGGTGCTGGAAATGACTTTCTTGCTTCTCGACTCAAACTTTTGCCTGGCTTGTTTTGTCTGAAAGGCATGCGACTGTTGTGCTGTATTGTGAGCGACCAAACAAAGTAGATTTTTTACAGTGGCTAACAGAGAGTTGGGGAGAAAGATGGATTGTTCTACCATGGTCGAGCGATAGCAGAGAAACAAGCTGTTTCTATTCCCCTCTTTTCGTTTCCCAACTTTGTACTTTGTTACGTTAGTAGTTAAAGACTACATCAAAGCCTAAGCAGAGAGAGCATGCTTTTTTGCCACTCGTTCCAGACAAAATTGTATGCGTTTTTCGTGCTACTGCTGACACCATAATATCCTATCACATCACATCAGATAATAATAATACGACCACGTCGCCTCAAATATTTTATGACTGGCATGTCGATGAGAAAAATCACATAAACAATTCAGAGGTCATCATCAGCTCGCCACCACCATCACCATCAGGCAACCGCTACCACAAGGCTCAAAGTCTGAAAACCCAAAGTAGACGAACAGGAGAGGAGAATAAAGCAGGCCATATACCTATTTTTACTTGTGTGAGTGGAGAAAAAATATATAGAACGCACAAGCAGGACGTTGGTCTTCTTGGTCCTGTGCATCCATTATAGTAAAATACGTAGTTTGTTATTTATCGTATGTGGCAATAGTTAACTGGAATTAGGTACGCATTTACAAAGTCATACACAACGATAGAAATCCCTCTTTATCTTTAGCTCTTATGCAATCATGCCCTTTTGCTCCCAGGCTTAACCAGAGGAGAAAAAAACTATTTCAGATGAATTATGAACCCCTCTTTACATATTTTTTGGTCAATGGTCAGCCAAAGTTCGTGAATAAAACTCTAAAAATTCGATACTCACGGCGTTGCGGCAATATTTTCTACCGGATAATGAAGTAGGCATGGATAACTTGTAAAAGTAGACATAATTTACCATTTTCGCTGAGATGATGATGATGGCCATGATCATCATCATGATACTTTATGATTATGTATGAAGTATGAACTGTTGTTGTGACTCTCCGTAGTCTGTAGCTGGTTCTTTTACCGTCGCAATCTAAAAATAAAAAGGTGTACGAGATGAGAGAGTGTTCTCCATAATAAATAAAAAGAGATAAAAGCTTAAAGATATTTTATTCCGATATGGATGCATTTTATATGAAGCCTTTAGAAAAAATATCATCATTTATTTGTATTTTTTCCCGTTCAAACGGCAACCACACAGCCGACAGCCACGTAGAAAAAAAACCAGCAGGAGGACTGCGAAGTTGTTTAGGTAAGCGGCTTAAATGGTTTGATGCTCTGCTCTGCTAGCTTCAGCTTTGGTAAGCTTCTTTTGAGTGTTCAAAACTGTGCTCAACTCTCAATCAATTTTCCTTTACCTTTTTTTCCCTTCACAAACTACAGCCACGCAGTTCAAGTCCAGTCAGAGACCTTAATCTGACTCATTAGGCAAAAAAAACCTTTCGTTCTTTGATAGGAACCCAATAAACCATACCAGACTTGAGTGATTGTGAGCGATTGAGTGAGTGAGTGAGCGAGCGAGTGAACTGACGACAGAACAAGATAATGCCATATTTGTAGGGAGTAGGAGTTGAGTTGCCGTGAATAATGAATGCAGCAAAGGAACGAGCATGTAAATATGTATGCATGCATGCATATCATATCATCATCATCATGCCTTCTTAGATGACGTGATTCAAAGAGGATGAATATTTATTTGACTTACGCATATTGACAGAAATAATATAAAAAAAGTCCAAGAAAAAATAAAAATGTTGATTTTACCCGTTACCACATAATATAATATAGAAAGAATGAAAACATTGCGAGAACGAGTGTGATGAAGAGAATTGGATATTAAAACAATGTGTGATAAAAAAATCCTTTTGTATGCAGACATGTTTACATGTTCCTTTTGGGAAGAATGATGGATAAAAAAGAGCTGTGAGCTGTTTTCGACGAAGGCAAATATAATGTATTTGTTCCGTTTTCCTCTGCTACCTGTGTGTGTACTTCACCTCATACCTATGTACCTCGTTGGATAGGCAAAACACGTAATATTTTTATCAATTTGTATCAGCTACGATTAATAAACGATGTAAACGTAAAAGAACTTGGATGAAATGGGAAGGCATCGGCTTACTGAAGAATGTTCTTTCGTGTTTTCTGATCATCAATCGTGATAAAAAATCATGTTGATTGATACCTAATTAGCTTCTTTAGACTTGGTTTTTTATCTCTGAAAGGGGTACTTGAAATAATAAGTTTAGGCGGAAAAACTCCAATTTTGGTTGTTTTGTAATGCGGTATGAAACATAAACTTTGGCTCCATTCAAGTCACTTAATCCCAGCATTGAATTTTCACCATTAATAGATGCACTGAATGCGGAGCCTGATCGATGTAAATTGAAATGCGTACTAAAAATCCATGCAAAATGTAACTTGCCAGTACGGTTAAGTGCTAGTTCTTAAAAATGTACAATTTTAAAACATCTTATCATATTAAACAGCTATTGAAATCGATCTTAGTCTTTATCAATTTATTAATTAATGAGGTGTGTCTGTGTAAAGATATCATGCTCAAGATTTAGATTGTCTTATCACAGCTATCTTCGCTTAGCTTAATGTCAAACATTTCAATAGTAAAACAGAAATGTGAGAGGTCACGGTCATAAGTATTTTTTAATTAATGAAGCCGAAGCAGCGTAGACTGTAGACTCACGTTCACAGTTTATATGCATATTTAGGTATGTATTCCTTTTTTGAATGCGTAAATGCAATTGTTCAACTGAACAAAAGTGAGTGAGGAGGTAGGTGTCCACTTAAAGTAAGTCACACAAAACTCATGTCATGTCACTGCAGCATGAACTTGTTTGCTCCCTGTGAAATTAATGTTGATATTACAATCCTGACTCTGACCAGAGAGAGACACCGCACACACAAGTCTACCATATACATATTTACTTTCGTATATTTCATTCCATTTCAATAAAAAGCTGAATTTGTCCTGTGGGCTGAGCGAGGCTGCCATGTCACTTTCCATTCATATGCAAACTCTTATTTACCTTCAGCACTCACGAGCTTCGTGTTTCTTTTCTATTTTACAGCATTTTTTGGACTGACGTCAACACAAATTTTTTGGTTTATTTCAGTGTGATTTTATGACTTGATAACATTATGATTGGAATGAAGATGATGTGGTTTTCTTATTTTATATGCATGAATATACCTACTCACTTCTTCACAGTGTGCAACTAATTTTATGAAAAAAATAGTCTCTGAAAAAAGTTTGATTTTACCCGTACCATCATATTACATTACCATGCATCCATCTTTATCACAAACTCGCATTTTACAGTTCTCCCAAAAATATCTGTCGACAAAGTGAGAGCTTGGATTTTGTACGCGCTCCTGCTGTTTATACTCTCTGAAGAGAGAGAGAGAAAGAGATGCAATGCTGTGTTGGCAAAATCTGTCTTTCATCTCCCAAGTGAGGACCTAAACCTCTCAACAAGCTCCAAGGCAAAGTTGTTACAAAGTTTGCGTACTCACTCGGTTCACCGTGGTATGGTGGTGGTAGTGGTGGTGGTGAGATGTGTAGTCTTCACATCTCTCCACTTGTACTCATTCACTCTCCTCCGCTGCCGTATAAGTATACAATGTATGTACAAACTTTATAATGTCGGCTCTTGGCCCTTGTAAAGTCGTAAAATAGAGAGAGAAAAAAAACATGGATGTATAATAATATGCCTGACTAGAGAGTTAAGTGCAAGCAAAAAAGAAGTTGATTACACTTGACACCTAATAAATTGTTATGGACTTTGATCAAAGGGGAACTGGCAGACTAACTTGTCAACTGCTATTTACCTATACGGGGAAAAATTGATTGTCATTCGGTTCAGCCACATGAATGCGTGTGATGTGATGATGATGACGATGATGATTGACTGTACACCGGTTTTCTCAGCAATTCTGCCTGCTACAGAGGATATGACTTTTTGAGGCGTAACCATCCCCCATCATCATCATTTTACATTACACTATGTCCGCAAATAATGGATAGGAAAGCAAATAGTATGCAAAAAATTATTATTATTATTATCTGAAAACAAGCGTGGAGACATGTCTGCATGACAGATGGCAAAAATTGTGGATCAATAAAATAATCAATAAAAAGTTGTGTTACGCTGGGTGAGTTATAGCTTGAGTAAATATCCCTGACAGAGAGACAACCATTCCATTGTGGCTTTCGTTTCACGTTCCTTTTTTCAGAGAACATCAATGGGGGAGAAGTCAAGATGATTATGATTAGGGATTTTTTGTATTGAGAGCTGTCCCAAAAAGAGTCTTGTTTGCATATCAATTTATTATCAGGGTTATTATATTCTGTTTCATTTTGGGCCAATCATTTATTCTAATGAGCTGCTTTATTCAATGCGTGCCTGTGCAGTCTGTCGTATTCACTCTGCTCACTGAATAAATATCACGAAATATCTTAATATGTTTCTCCTTTCTACCTTTTTGTATTAAGTTTTATCGAAAGCTTTTATGGTTTTCATATAGCTTTACGTTTACATACACATACATACCAACTATTGGAAATATATGGCCATTTCAATGGCAATCGCCTTCAAAGGGAAAAAATCTCCAAGAAAAAGGAAATGTAGATAAAAGTAAGTGTTCCAAAAAAAATCTCAGCCTCTCTCCTTTGACCATTTAGTCTGAGTCTAAACAGAAAACCACTAAAAAGTGGTTTAGTAATTCAACCAGACTATCATCCACTTATCCCCTCTCCTGAAAATTGAGTTCAGGCCAGGCTAGAAAAGGATGGAGTGAAGAGGAGGGAGAGTTTACTGCTTCCATGGCTCCAGCAAAGTGGGCTCTCTCTGTTTCTACACACTTTCTGCCTTGCCTAAAGCTGCTCACTTTCTTTCCCTCAGGTTCATCCAGTAACATTCATAATATTATGTGTCTACAACTAGTACATAGATTGGATCTTTCACGCTACTTCCATACTTCTCCTTAGTCACACAAGTACATGGTACTTTGTTGTGGAGCTCAGAGCATTTTAGAGATGATGAGATGAGAAAATGGAATCGATACCTAGAAGTGGGGTCCCTTAAAGTCGATTTTCCTGTCTCCCTTTTTGGTGTAAAGATAAGCTTTTAGCACCGCTATTACGTTCACAACACCACCACTACATATCTTGAGCAAGAAGACTACCAGAAAAAATGGTCATTGGGATAAGGATGAGGTATTTTTTCCAGACGAGAGGAAAAAATATAAAATTGTAGCAGTTTTTCTCTTACTATTAGACTTAAAAAATGCATAGTTTCTGCAGAGTGCCTTGGCTCTAGTATAATCTATTCACTAGAGAAGTTTTTTTCTGTGGGTCTCAAGTGGTTAAAATGGTCTTTTTGTGTGTGACCAGCAGCATACTACTGGATGTCAGATGTCGTTAATGGGGTTGAAGTGCTATTCACGATGATGTCGACGGGAAAATGACATTGCACGACACAGTATTTTATGTAATGTTTTACAAGTATCGTATATACATTCGTCTTTCAAGGCTACACCAAATAAAGTAAATGTTCCAGAAAAATGAGACAAGTGTAATTGTGAATCATTTAACATGGTATATAGAGCCCATTCGAGGGAGAAATAAAAATGTTTTCACTTCTCCTTTTTTGGCCATGCATTTCATCACACTGTAGAAGTTTTAATACGAAAACCATCAAAAGTTGAACGAGCGAATCGGTATTTCAGTAATAATGACCATGATGATGATGGTGATGATGACGATGGGAATGGGAAACCAAAGAAATGCATTACAAAAGGATCCCAGTAGTGCTACTACAATAACGAAAAGTGGGTGCTTCAGCATTAAATGCTTTATTATGCTTGAGCTATTTAGCGAGAATGTGTGAGGACCAAGAGAGAAGAGAAGCCATAAAAGCTAGGAGAGAGTTTCATTAGGTAATTTTCTACTATAATGAACAATGTTCGGTGTTTATGTCATTATTGCCTCTATGAGATCGGATGAAGTCAGTTTTTCTCAGATTAATTTTAACATAATATTTCGCTTGCCCTTGTTCATCATTGCCACACATCACACAACCTTTGCTGCTTTGCCACGAATGTAGTATTTTGTGTGAGCTTCCGTTGTTTTTAAAGCACTAAATCAGGTGCTAACAATTCCTCCTCGTGAAACTTTTTGTAGTTGGTCATTATCATTGGCTGCAATATTGCTCAGACAAAATCTCATTTATGTACTATGCAATTTAAAGCTCTTCAACTTCATATTGACAGAAATCCCTTCATTTTTTGTTAATTGCTTATTATGACGAGAGAATATAAAAATGTATTCTCTATTTTTGTATAATTAGGCTTTAATTGACTTTACAAAAGTTAGCAATTGCTCAAATTAAGTATCCCATTTCACAGTCTTTATTAGCTACATAATTCTCCTCGTAATTGTTTTTTGTTTGTTTTTACGGCAAAATAATTGATAGCGAGAGAGAGAGGCACAAAGAGAACATTCATTTCCCTTTGTTGTCGGCCAGCTAATAAGTTACGGCGAAGTTGAAAACAAGTTTTTTTTTTATATTTTCCTTCATGTTTCAAAGACCACTGCATACTGCATTGCATCGCATCCTCATAAAAATCATCACAGCGTTTAGCAAACAAAGCTGATGATGTTAATTGTGTAATTGGTTTGCAGTAATTTACTTAAAAAGCAGCGGAGAGAGGGATTATTGAGTAGCAAAATAGGAAGATAAAATGTAGGGGAAATAAATACGAAAAAGATTAGAAGATGAGATGAGCAAGCACATTAATCATTAATCTTCCCTTAATACCACCACGACCACTACTACAACAGCTACTATGTACTTGAACAATCAACATCAACTACTTTCTTTCTCTTTTTCAGAGATTATCCCACACACAAAAAAATGATGATGATGATGATGAGAACATCACATCATTTACAAAAAACTTTTTCTTTGTGAGTCCAAGTAAGTCAGACGGATGCAAATACAAAAAAACGAAACAAAAAAGTAATATGATTTCATTAAAGCACAAACCATTCATGAGAGAGGATCGCCAGAGCCACGGCAGCGTTAGTAAAAAAATGGAATGCCTACATGAAAAGAGGATTAGTACAAAAAAAGGAGAAACGATGATGATGACGATGATGATCATGATAGTTTTTGTAGAAGAAAAGAGGAGGAATCTCAACATGACACGACAAAGCAATGCATGCACACATCACCATCACACATCCTCCCATAATACCCTACTACTAAGCTTATAAATTTCATCGTAGAAAAAAATTTATATGCGGTATATATGGTTCTTTGTGCGGTGGATAGAAACATGCACTTTTTTATTTACGAAGTTATAGTAGTAGTGCTCTCGAGAAAAATAAAAAAAGCTGATCTTTGCATTTTCCCGTGTTATTTCTTTCCTTGCATGTGTCCAACTTAAAACTTCATCTTTCATCGTAAACTTCACAAGTGAGGAGAAGCGATGTAAAAAGTGAGAGAAGAAGATTCTTTCTTGATAATACTACATTACGTATTACGTGTCAGAGAGCAAGCTAGGAAAAATGCAGGATTTTTTTATTGTGCTCTCTCTCTCTCTCTGCCCTCCACTTGCTGTTGCTGCCGAGCAGTATTGCTATTGCTGCTTCAAGTCTAATTCCTCTTCTATAACACGCTCCGACTTCACGAGATAAAGTAACATTTGAGATACAGCGTTCGCCGAGCAGCGATCCCTCGCTTTTCCATTTTTTCCATGAGAGAAAAAGGGAGTTTATAAGAAAAAAATCATTCTTTCCCTTGTAGGTCTTCTCCTTACTTACTCCTTCCTTGTATTCTTCACTGCTTGTTTCGTGAGCACGAAAAAAAAGGCTGACAAAAACGGAAAATCCTTTTTTTTGCGAAGGAGCTACAGCTAGCTCAACAAACTTGTAACAATGCAATGTTACCTAAAAGTTCAAGCCAAGCCATGGTATTTGCTCTTATTTCGAAATGGAAGCTCTCGCCTCTAAAGCTTGTTGTGTTTCCTCAAGATTCTTTCTGCCATGACTAGACGTTTTGAAATTTTTATGGAATGATATGGTACTAGTACTGGGGGGGCTATGTATATAGTGGAAAAAGGCATGGATAGAGCAGCCATTAGACCTCGTACTTGCGTTAGACTTTTGCATTAGAAATTTTACTTCAGCGAAATAGATTCCGGGATTTTTACCCGTTTTGATTGCTTTATAAACTCAAAGTTGCTTTGGCATTACCAAAAGTTTTATCAAACCTATTATAATTTTTTCAAAGCCACATTGTTCATCCAGATGACTTGTGAATATCAAACATGAACTCTTTGATAGGGATAGAGTTTGATTTGAATGATAATTTTCGTTTTTTTTTCCTTGATCTTTCTTGACAGGAACTTGACTGACTTTAAATATCTATTCATTACTATTACATATGTATAAGATTCACTTTAGCAGTGCATATTGTATCTGTTTTATCTATCTATCTAAATACGTACATACCTACATGCATGCTAGGCAAACAACGTTTTGTGCAAACGTTCTTTAAAGAATTTGGTGAAAACCAGCTAGATTTTATGGATTCTCACTCACAAACTCTCAAAATCTGGATTAGATTCCGAGAATCGCTGAGAAAACATATAGGGAAACGCCAAACATCCTGCAGCTAAACTATGTTTTCCGTCTGCGCTTCCGTCCCGAGAATCCGAATCGTCGATTGAAAGCAGCTTTCCACTTACTATACTTATATAAAACTATGGCATGGTTGTGGAAGATGCAATGCTCTCTGGAGGGAACAAGTAATTTTCTTGTCGTTCGTTTTATGCATGTTTTAGAGAAAATAAACACTCCTGACGAAATAAAATTACATAGTATTGCGTGCGATCAAATCTAATTGTATGAATTTCTTCGAAAATGAAATACATAATACTAATATGCAGTGGAAAAGGGTTGAAAAGAGGGGAAGGGATTTTCCTGTATTTTATGGTTTTTATGTGTACTTTATAGATATGCCTAATGACTTCTATGGGCAAAAAAGGAATGAAGAGCCTGGAGCCTGCTTATAACAAAGTATTATTTTTCGCCCTTTTGCATATAATTACGAGTAAAATATGTACTAGTAACGTTTGCGTTATGGCAGTTTGGTGCAATATGGGTGAATGAATGGCTCCTTCGCTCACAGTCAGTCAGTCAGAAAAGAAGGCGAGCTGGACCAGGTGCAGATAAAACTTGAAAAGGTTCATCGAGTTGTGTAGTTTCTATCTATTACGACTCTTTTATGCTTATTTATTGCATTTTACAGCGGATGGACGCTTGGTTGCGGATGAATAGATTTTGAGGAAGAGAAAGAAAAACACAACTTGGATGAAACTCAGCTTCAAGTTCATACTCACTAATAATTACAGGAGCAGTAAGGAAGGTTCACGCTCACTATTATGCATCCTTTCCAGAAATATACTGCATTAGAGATATGTACGTGTAATCCATCGAGAGCATCTCTTTGGCATCATGTGTAATTGAATAATTTTGTTTTGAAGGTTCATTTGAGGTGAAGGTTGGGCTTTTGTGGAGTGATAAGTTGTATACACATTTTTGTTAAGTTTTACAAGCAATTCATGTAAAGTTTTCTTTTTACAAGTTAAAATAATTTTGAAAAAAGTAGAGATGTAGTTGCGTACTCACAAAAACAACAAAAGAGACGATGAAGGAATAAGAAAAGGAACCACTTTAAGAGGATTGAAGGGCGGATGAAGCAACAGAAAAAAGATGATGATGATAATAAGGATGATGATGATGAGGGTTCAAAAAGTTACTGCTTCAAAACGGATTTCGAATGAAACCCTCAAAATACATGCAATTTGATACGATGAGGTTACGTTTTTTCTTCATCATCATTTTGTTCAATCATCCATCCACCCAAAAAATCATCCATCCTCATCTTGTTCTCCTCGATTTCCAACTCTTTTTTCAGTCTCTCTTTTCTACCTACCTAGATACTACCTATGTATGTAATACCTAATTAAATGCGGACTGAGGTAGAGGTAGTAATGCCTATTAGTTACGACATGACATGACTATGAGAAAGCAGTCGAAGTCATCAAACAAAAACAAATAGGTAAATAAATACGGCTTTCCCATCACATTCATCTATCCTTTTATAATCATCTTAAAAAGCCGTAAAATTAAAAAAAATGTGGCTGCTTTTCCTTTCGCATAAAATTTCCCATTAAAAAATTAATAAACCAACATGCAAAGAGATGAAATTGAAAAGGCACATTTTGGACAAGTTATTTGCATTAAAACTAGCCGATAAAACAAGCCAGAGTGGGATCTATCAAGTGAGTGGAGTGGAACCTAATAAGACTTGTAATAGAATGTAAATAGAAAGAAGGATGATTTTAGGGGAGAAAAGTCATTAATCAATTGTCGACACTTTGTAAGACAGCTTTTTATGTTTCTCCCCAGATATTTGGTAGGTACGCATTTTGTACGTGTGGTAAAAACTGCATATTTTATTGCATTATTGTTGCTACTTTATGCATGTACCACCACCGTATCGCATCTCTTTACTGCGTTTGTGTTGGTTCACTTGAGGTGCATTTGTCGTCCTAGACTTCCTCCTCCATGCTCTATGACTACACGTACAATGAATCATTATTCATTTTTTTTTCTCTCGCATGCATTGCATACTCACTCGATCCATTCTAGCGCGAGATCTTTTGTGAAGTGTAACAAATAAAATATAAAGAGAGGAAAAGGGGGCAATAATGCTATTAGCTATTAACTAAACCATCGTTGTCATCATCATCATCATCGGCTTGATCATCATCATCCCGATCGTGATCGTCATCTCGCATTAGGTACTTATCGTCGAATACAATTTACTTTGACGAGAAAAAAGGTGAAGCAGTTTTAGCAGTAAATGTGTATTTTTTCTAAAGGGGTTTCTGTGGTGGTGGTCGGTCGGTCGTCGTTAGTCTTTCTCTCCTGAAAAAAAGTTCACTATTTCTTCTACAAAAGAGCCATTAGGTAAAGTTATAACTTGGCTTATGCGCGTTTCACGTTCTACCTCACCATCACCACCACATAGCTCAAGTTTTTTTCTTCATAGGTTGAACATTATATTTTATGGTTAATTTTCATGCATAGCCCCAACCAGCGAACCAACTAAAGAACGTACGAAATGCATAATAGAAGAAATAATGGAGAAGCATGGTAGTAGTTTTTTTCGTGAAACTCATATCATCCTCTCTAGATTATTATATTGCTTTCGTGAAACCCTGGTGAGCCTCTAACCAAGCCCGGCCAAGGCAGGAGTAAAGCCGGGGTATGAAACGGGAAAATGAGTGAATGCTTATGGCTTTTTGCATGCATAGCATGAAAATGCTTTAAGAAAAAATTCGTCGTTTTCGGAAGGAAAAAAGAAGAAAAGAGGAGAAACGAATGACTTTACTGCCATAATCATCATCGTCATCATCATCATTCTCTCTGACTGAACAGAACCGAAAAAACTCTCTCTCGTCCAACTCCTTTTCGTTCCTTCACTTCACTACTTTACGTATTATTATNCTGAACAGAACCGAAAAAACTCTCTCTCGTCCAACTCCTTTTCGTTCCTTCACTTCACTACTTTACGTATTATTATTGCTTTTAGCTTTTAGAAGTCCTTTTTTCGAGTTTTCTCGTTGTCGGAGTGAGAGAACTCACCATCACCTCTCTTTTTTGTTCGAATAAAAAAGGGAGAAAAGAAGGATTGCTTGCTGTTGGTGGTGCGCTGACACCAAATAAATCAGTCTTCCAGCGTGTTGACTGTCTCATTTGTGACCTGAAATTGTGTCTCATCGTCGTAACTTCTCTGCTCCTTTTCTTTCCTTCTTTTTTCCACTATATTTTTTTCTGTTGCTCACTCCACTCCACTCGCTATCTCTTTTCTTTGCGGTGGGGTTTTTGCTGTTCTTTTAACAACGGGGACGGAAACGAAAGGACGGGAGAAGGAAATATCTGCTTGATTATTTAACGAAGCGAGTGGCATCGCACAAGCAAGGGCTTGACTGTCTTCCATAAGTAATGTGACGGGCGGCGGCGGAGGAAAATAAGAAGAGTTTCTTTCTACCTCACGTGTGCATAATAATAATGCAACCGTTTCGCTAAGAACTCTTTTAAAATGTATTATTCCTCAATTTTAATGCCAAAGACAGAGAGAGAGCCGTCGTTCTCAAGGGTCGTTTTAAAGAAAATAAGATAGTAAAAAATCATTTGGGCAGTGGACTGAGAATCATCATCACAAAATGATATTTATTACCCCTCCTGCCATAAATATATTCCATTTAGCTTAACGTGTGTAAACTTCATTATTTTGGAAGATGTAGGGCCATTCAAATTTCAGTAAGTAGAACATTATAACAGCCCATTCGTAGTCCTCTAGTATTTCATTTCTTGGTATCATAAACTCTTATAAAGAAGTGCCATAAAACTGCCATTTTTATAGTTTTTCATTTTCCCCTCAACTTATTTAATTCAAAAATATTGATTTCCTTTTATTTTCTTGGTAAAATATTGCTCATTTGATGTCTAAAAACAATCAATTCTCTCAGTGCCTCAAAGCCAACGTAATATATTAAGTGGCTGGGCTGGCTGAGCCAAAGCGTAATTTTTGCAGTTTTCAAAGTTCATAAACACACAAGTTAATTAGCTGACCTCCTTCTGCTCAGCAGGAAAATGCAAATTAGCAAATAAATGAGAAATGAATGAATAGTAACATTAATAATCCATGCAAACACATCCATCCCTCGTCTCATTTTAATATTTTATTAACATATTGAGTTTTTCTTCATTTCGACAGTCCGTACATCCTGTTTAGTTAATAAATAAGAAAAATTCTAAACTCAGTGAAGAAACAAACGTTTTTAAAAGAACTTTTTTTGAACTTGCTTATTTAGGTTCGTACACTTCACATTCACATCATTAAAATTTACATTTGATGCACTTACTACCTATCTAAGTAATTTGCGTGCGTGATTCATTACTTACCGCGAGCTCCACCACCAACGACGACAGGTGCATAGTATGCAATATCATTATCATCATCTCTTTTCACAATATTTAGACGTGATGTATGAAATCAACCTTCCAATCGAGACACTTTTACACATGTGTAATTCCGTTTCAAATGGTCATCGTCAGCATTATTATTGTTAAAAAAGGACAGACTAATATAGTTTACCTTCTCCTACTTGACCATTTTGCTACACGGCAGCATTACATCGTCTCGTATCATTTTTTATGAAATGCAAAATGGAGAACAAGCTTTTGATCTCTTATCATCTTAACACAACAAAACTGACATGCTTCATACAGATGCGTCAAAGAAAATGCCTTAATTTATGTTCTACTTTACAATTAGCGGAAACCTGCTGAATGCGCAATAGTACAAAAATATGCACAGTGGACTGTGGATGGATGAAAATAAAATTACAATATCGTTGTACGATTACGGTAAAAAATGAATAAATAAATAAAATGCT